>JANTPZ010084613.1:0-18847 GCA_025593235.1 Vachellia pachyceras
GAATTAAAGAAAAGGAAACTATTAGAAAAAAGTAAACTCAAAGTTACCTAATTTATAGCAAATGCAAAAAGGAAACTCTTAAAAACAGGAAACTCAAAAGTTACCTAATTTGCAGTAAATGCAAATCTGAAATCTAATTTAAAATAGAAAACTCTTAAAAGAAGGAAATTCAAAAGTCAAATTTGCCAACTAATAAGTAATTTTCGTGCAAATAAAAGTCATAAAATATGATCATCATTTAAAGCCTAAAATGTGCTTATTTAGGCTCAAATGAGTCCTCCCATATGAAGTACTTGGCCCAAACTCTTTAGTTTCAAGCTTCTAAGCCCCAAACTTGATTTGCAACTCCATTGCTAGCCCAAATGAGATTTGTGATGTTTTTGGCTCCTTTGATTGGACAACTTGAAATTTCAAAGGCTCATTTGAATTTGATGCGTCATACTGGGTCGCATCAGTTTGATTCCAGCTGCCTATTTTTGTTTTCAACAGAAGAAGGCCTCACAGAGCATGGCTCTGCTCTCTGAATCTTTAAAACAAGGTACTCTACTGCTACTTAATCGGATGATCACTATAGTATTATAGCATGGATTACAAAACTTTGAAAACATTCAAAGAGGTAATGGGTCACTTGATGGTTACGTGTATCTGGTCTATTCTTACAAATATTATAGAACAAACTGAAGGGTGTTGCTCCAACCTACTCCAAATTTGATGCTTCCTCCTCCTCTACTACTCTGGTTAATTTTGATCCTTTTCTTACTCCTTGATCTTGATTACATGGCTATAATTTAAATTCGAAAGTTTTAGGGATATTTAATTGAAATTGAAGGAATTACAATATGTTAGTTATTTTGGTTGGAGCCATGAGAAATGTGACCAGCATATCTGCTGCTTTGTTGTACTTTCTTCTTCTTCTTCTTCTTTTTTGCGCATCCAATGATGTGGAAATTCCTAACCAAGCTAAGCCTATATCTTGGTATTTGCATCTACCCTCAACCCACTTACCATTTATATCTGTCAACACTACAAATAACCCAGTAGCAGAGCATGCCTACTTTTCCTAATCACATGAGGCATTTGAAATGAACTATCTGTAGCACAAAGCCATTTTTAGAATCTTTAAAATTTAAATATGAGCACAGTTGGGGCGTCAACATCGCATAATATGGCTTCATCTTCATCTTCTTCTCTTTCCATGCTTAAGTCTCTTCACGTTGAAGGGATAGACTTGGAAGCATAACCGGAGGATTGGATGCTAAGTCTCTCCTCTCTTACACGTCTCTCTATTGGGAGTTTTTCAAGTCTAGAGAAACCAGTTCATCATATGCGAAATCTATCTACTGCGCTTGAGGAACTCACTATTCGCGACCTTTCTTCGTTGTATGATGATGAGGATTATAACATAGAGTGCCAATACCTTTGTTGCCTTCGTTCTCTCCAAAAAATCAGATTTTCTTCATGCGCTACCCTCGTAGCTTTACCGGGATGGATTTGTGATCTCCAGCCACTCCGATTTATCCACATTCAGAATTGTTCAAGCTTGGAGTCATTTCCAGAAGGAACAGTTCGCCTCACTAATTTACAAACACTACAGTTGGATCAAACTCCAGTTTTAAAGGGAAGGTAGGAGAGAGGAAGAGGAGCAGAGTGGCCAAAAATTGCTCACATCCCAAATATAAGCATCGATTGGCATCAAATCTAACTCTTCATTGCTTACATCTAAAGGTACACTCTTTAGGAACTATTATGCCATTAAGAAAAATACCTTGTATTATGATATCTATAAACACTTCATCAAAACAAAAATACTACTCCAGATCATATAAGAATTCATTACTAGAATCCTTCAAGTTGCTAAACTCCACTCCTTTTACTAATTAACGTTTGATTGCAGCTCACCATTTTTTCCAAGAGAAGAAGAAGCCACATAGAGCATGCCCTATATACAGTACCTTGTTTTAAGTTCAAGGTACTCCACTTCTACTTAATTTGATGGTAACTATAGTATTCGCCAACTAATTAACTAACTTGTGCATAAATTTCAAACAAGTTATGTCCTCTTGTTTCAATTCTTATTTGCCTGTAATTAGTGGAGAAATTAATAGAGAAAATCGAAGCTGCATAAACAGAATTTGAACTTTTTGACATTCGGGCTGCTGTTCTCTTTTTGCAGGGTAAAGAGCTGATGTCTATAAATCTCATGTTCCATCTACATATTTGACAGAGGAATTGAATAGAGTAATATCACTCCACTTGTGAAATCACCAAAGTTGAGTTTTTTTATTCATTTGACACTATGAAAAACTGCCACATCTGGTTGTAATTTTATATTAATCTTTTTGTTTAAATGTAATGCCTTTTAATAGAGTGGAATTTTTTAGAGTTGGCCCGTCGTTCCCCCTCGATATTTGAGGGTTTTCCACGTTAAATTTGATGTCATTTTTTTTTAAAATTTTTCCACTTTGATATTTGGCCAACCAAAAGGCCATCTGAATCTGACCTGCATAACCTACATTTTAATGAAGCGTCAATGACACATTTAGATTATTAGATACACTAGAATAGAGCACCACTTACGTGTGAAACGAAGTTGTAACAGTTGATACCTGAAATTAGGCCCATGGCTTCAAGGCTAAAGAAACATGTTGCGTGCATGGACAAACCAGTCCAAGCGTGGGCAAATAATACAAGAAAGGTCAAGCATAAACATTGGCCCTTCTTATGCTAAGTTAATTGCACCATTTTCTTTTTTAAAACACAAATATCTTTATACTAGAAGTAATCATGTTCAAGACACCATTAGATACAATATGCGAGCATATCTCATCATGAGAATTTAAATCTTAATTCATCACATTGTAAGATACTAATTAATTAACCCCTCCTGCTATCAGATCCAACTGCTGTTGGCAATGTGCCATTGGTGTTTTGTGGGTATTGAAAAGGTTTTCTCAAGCAATGAATAGTGAACATATTAGTACTAGACTACTAGTAGCAGATGGACTCTTGTGGTCAATTAGTTTTTTGGCAAAGGACAGTGAAGAGTCGTTGTATTTGCATGTATAGACCAACTTGCGTAGCCTTCAAAAAATACGCGGTTATGTCTTGCATCATATGGATTTAAGCATATCCAGCATCCAGATACACTACATTCCTTGTTTAAGGTAAGAGTTAGTTTACTATTTTTTGTTTGAAGATTTGAATGAAGCTAATTACGTAATATATTTATTATTTTTCTTTAAAATAATTTAACTAACTTATAAACTAACATATAATGTAATGATATATATATAACCACTTCAAAATATATATCATAATCAAGTAATTTATTTAACTTTTTTAATCTCTCCCAACAAATTATTGGCTTTTATATTAAGGATAGAGGGTAGTAATTTGTTGACAAATAATAAATATAATACCTCTAATTCTTAATATAAGAGTCAGATAACTTTTGTTGGAATTAATGAAGTTAAATACACTACTTAAGCGTAATTATTTATATATATAATTAGATTATATATCAATTTACAAGTCAAACAAATTAATTTGAAGAAAAATGATAATTGTAAACACTTTTAATTAATGTATTTAGTTTCATTAATCTTTCAAGTAAAAATTAATTAGATCTTAAATTAAGAATTTGACATAGTAATACTTTTTCCTTTTGAACACTTTTTAAAAAAAAATAGTCTTTTTAATTATGACCAACCAAAATAGATAAATAGAGCTACGTTGTTGTTTCAAAATTATCATGTGTGCTTTTTTTCTCGTGGAAACTAATAATCTGCATGTCGATGTTCGTGGTTTTCCCCAACTTTTAATAAGATATCTATATGTTTTTACGAGAATGATAAAAAAAAGTGCATTATATGACTAAAGATTGAGTGAAACTACAGGAACATGGTATAAATGAAAAAAAATTACAAATACCTAATTAAAAATTAGGGGAAATTATGACCACTTGGATAGCTATTTTCTTTCTTTTTTTAATGTATAGACTCTAAACTACATTTTGGAAATCATATATAGAGTTCCAGATGGGTCAAATCACGAGGATGTAAAAGCTTGTCCGATGACAATATATTTGTACATATTTTAACTTAGTTGCAACTTTGACAAAAAAAACCATTGGGATCTACTTAATAATGTTAATACACTTGTAAAATAAGTCATGATCATTTTCTCAGCAAGTTCTTACTATATTTTCAACATGATTAATAATCATAATTAGCATGCATAACTTTGAACAACTGTATTCTATACTAATAGAGTGCATGATTATTTGACATTATTTTGCTTAATTAGGTGAATGAACAAGTTGGTTAAGATTATATATTGACCCAATACCTCAATTATTATATATTCGATATTATTTTTTGTTTTTTCTTTTTAAATTCAAAGTTGACTTGGTAAACCAATTGGAGTTTATGTTTATTTAGCGACATTAGAAGGATTAACCACTATGACTTTATCTTATGTATAGGACAACAAATTTGATTTCCTTTTTTTCACAAATTTGTAAGCTAATTCTTTGTTAGAATAAATTTATTCAGTTGTTCTTTACTATCTTCAATCTTTAAAATAAGAGTTCATTAATTTTTTCAAAATATTAAAGAAAATAAATTACATTAAAGTTTTGTATTTATAATTTTTATTCATAAAAATTGCCTAATTTATAATTTGATATATATATATATAATCTAGTTATATATATGAATAAATAATTTCAAATAATTTATTTAATCTTATTAATCTACTAAAATCAACCATGGACATGGACATAAGATAGTGTGTGTTTGGAAATTCCGTTGGGAGAAAGGAGTTTACAGATTCCAAAATATTTTACAAATTTTGAGATTTTTTTACATATTTCAACATACTTTTTACGTATTTCAAAATGCTTTTTTTGCCTTGGCTTACATGCCCATTAGGAGAAATGAGTTACCAAACAAGCACAATATCTAGTTAATAAAATAATTAAGTCTTAGTTGGATCCAAATATTCCTTGATAATATAAATAATTTAATCTTGAAGGATTTTTTTTAAAAGATTTTTCCGCCTAAATACAACCTACTGTGAAGTGTAAATTATGTATTAAACAGTAACTTCCTTATGTTTAAAATTTGGCAATGAACCCACACTTAAGTCATAGGAAAATTTCATGATTATCAAGAAAAATACTATTTACAAATTACCAGGAATTTAGAATAATTAATTAATAATTTATAACTTATATTTAATTGACAATCAATATCAATATAAAGTTATAAACATTTTGACATCAATTAATATAAAATTTAAATCAAGTTATGTTTTTCACAAATTATGACGATTTATTTATTTTGTAAAAACCAATGTATAAAAATACATTCAATTTTATATTAATATAATCTTTGATCCTCAAATTTACCTTCATTTTAGCTTTAATCAATCACGTTTCATTTTGTTTATTATATTTGTCCCTTAATCTAATACAAATATGAATCATTTTACCCTTTAAAGGATTAAAATCATCAGTTTTAAATTCAAGGATAAAAATCAGAATGTGATAAATTTGAGGAACCAAAAGTTATATTATCTGATAATCTAATAAAAGGTTGGGTCATATAGATGCAATTAACTCTTAATTAATTTAATCACTCAACATAATTGTGTATTAACTCAGACAAGACAAAACTATAATGATTGTGTATTCCATAAAATTACAATCATTGTCACGCCATACCCATCTTGTCTATTGCGCGGACTTTGGTAAAAAAAAATAATTATTCCGAAAATTGATTCCTTCTTTTGCATTTAATATTAGGAAATTGAGTTGTAAATCCATGTTTGGCATTGTGGTCCAAATTCCCCAGCATGTGGCAATTTAATGGGATAACCGATAGTTCTACCTTTTGTATGGTCAAACACAGCCTTTCCAAACCACGATATCCATATTATTTCTGATGAAAATATTTGAACTGTATTTTCTGTGAGTCCCACAAATATATATTATAATTTGTAATTGAGAGATAGAAATAATTAAAAGGAATTTATAAAGTCTGTGATAAAAAAATAATTAAAATATCTTTATTACAGAGAACATAGATAACTTGGCATTAAAGAATCACGTAACTATTTGGAATTTTTGACATATATTTTTCCTGCAAGGCTCAAACTCTATGCAAAGTTCAAACGACGTCGTTGTCGTGGTTCATGTATGTCCAAGATTCTAATTCGTTGTTTCACGCTCCTATATGGCGCGTGTAGTTGCTATTGTCGTCTTTGCTATTTTTGAACTCCATCCCCATCGCATGTGGCCAAATATACAGTTCCTTCACGTAATTTAGATTTTCATCTACAACAACGGCCTCACAGTTCCACTTAATTACAGATTATACCTTTCTTCTTATGCCTTGTTTGGCTCCTTTTTTTTAAAAAACAAAAAAATGAAGTCGACTTTGATCCTCAATGTAAAAGCTAATGGATAAGTTTGTTTTGATATCAAATTAATAAGAAATTGAGTCATGACTTCTCATTGCTATATATAATGGGTCCGTTTGGCAAAGCGGTGAAGAAGTACTTATGGGTTTATTCACACAAGCCGAGACAAATATATGAAGGAGATTGTCTCATTTTACAGAAAAACACTGTTGAACGTACTTTTGGGGTGTTTGACCGCTTTGCCAAACACCCCCAATGTTAATGAGTAATATGTAGGTGCATTTAAAAGCAAATTTTGCTTTGATATGTATGTGTGTGTGTGTGTGTATAAATTGCATTTTGATCCAAAATGTACCATTTTTATTGATCGAGTGCTAAAGCAGATATTTTACCAACAGAGTAATATTAAATACAAATAAATAATAGGAGATACTTTAGAAAAATTAACACATGCTTTTCATAGATAATTAATTTAACTATTTTTTTAAAATTTCTGTAATTATTTGTTTAGGGTGGAATATATCTCACATTGAAAATTTTCCAAATTAAATTGGAGTATTGTTAGGTCAATGTAAAATTTTTTATCACATGAGTAGGAGACCACAATGGCATATCATTCCGAAGCATAACTCAACCCGAAGTCTGATCAATTTTCTTGCAAATACTTGATTTAGTAGCTCTTGGTGCAATCTAGTCTAATAGGAACTTGATATCAGGTTAGATAAGACTTGATTCACAAGATGATGCTTGATGGACTGGTCGGAACGATACAAGATATCATATTTCGTAAGTTTTTATTTTTATCAAAGTGGTCAAAATTAAACATGATAAATACAATTGAGATAGTAAATTTAATTATAATAATATAAAAATCATCCTAAAACAACAAAACTTAATAGCAAATCCTTAAGAATCTCCAACAATATATTAATGAAAACAAAAAAGTTACATATTGTTTGAGCAAATTGCAATGAGAAATTGAGATTTTTTTTTAAAATGAAAAAATTTGAGCCAACAATAATGCCAAGAGCATAAAAAATTATTACTACTATTAACGCAAGAAGATTAAGAAAATAAAGGGAACTCATATTGATAACAATGTGCGAGAGTACAAAGAGCTTGATAGAAGAGGAGGGGAGAATATCTTCAATTGTCAATAACCTCTGTGTTTCTATCTCTTTACAGAGAAGGGTAGAGTAAAAATAAATAGTTAGTTGTTGGCTCCAGTCGCCTGCTTGCTGTGTCTAATGATCCCGAGAATCTTGGGATAGTGACCGCTAGATATCTGAATCCTAACTATCTGGTTCAACGTTGGGGGGATCTGGTGACAGACACGAGACCTGAGCGTGGTTCTATGTGCTCCATAGGTGCTGGACTGTTGGGATTCTTGTTGCACCGCATCTTAAGCTAGTCTTAGCTGTTAGATCTCAAACTAGTCTGACCCAAATCATTTTTTTGGGCATATACATTAAATTAAAAAATATTAAAAAAATTCACCTGGACAAAATCTGATCAAGTGGTCTGGATATCTAATCACTTGGTCTAGAAGTTGGTTTAACTCGACCAGTCAGTCCAATCCATTCTAATCTGATTTCATTGTGTAAATAATTTAATTATTTCCATTTTACACATATTCTTAAAATATCAAAATCAGAATACAAATATACAATCTGAATCGTCATTACTTATTTTGCCTGTTTGCGTGAACGTTGGAGAAGCACGTTAATGTAAATAGAGACAAAATTCCTATCACATACTTACCTCATAAACCATAAATCACGTTAAAAAAAGTAACTTCCACCACTAATCCAAACACCCATTAACATATTGGGAAATTTGGCCCCAAAAAATTTAACACATGCTGAAAAAATTCATTAATTGTTGAACCTGACAATACATTTCTTAATTCAGTGATCAAATGAATACTAGGCATGCCAGTTTTATCAATCATTTGATGTTTTAGTGAAAATTTTCCTTTTCCTTTTCCTTTTCCTTTTGAACCAATATTATTAGAGCACTTTAATTTTGTTAAAGACAATATATACTATAATACATTTGATGATTAGTTGAAAAGGTTAATTAACATAGTGTAATTTCTTCAGACTTTCATAAATATTCCATTACAATGTCATTGCACATATTAATTTATTTTGTCTTTTATAATTTTGTCTTCAGACTTTCGTAAATATTCCATTACACCTGCCAGGTTAATTAACATAGTGTGATAGGTTCAAGACAATACTTTTTGGAAGAAGTGAAAACTTTTTACACTTAAAATCTTAAAAAAATTAATCAGTATCAAATTTAAAACGATTTAGAGATACTTTCATCAAAATCAAAAAATAGTTTTACCATTTTGGAGATTTTAAAAAAAACTAACTGAAAAAATTGAGGTGAAAATATTCCATAAGAAGCTGTCAATAAAAAACTAAATCAGTTAAAAAAACAAAAACCAACGGATAATAACTAGAAGTGGTATGTCCGATCTGTTTCAATTCTCACATTCGGAAAACTATTTCTCAAAAACAAATTTCACTTTTTTTTCTTTTGTTAAAATTATGCATATGTGTTTATTTATTATTTTTCTTTATACTTGGTTTCTTTCATCTCTTGTCAATGATATTTTTCCATTCAAATAATGACTAGAAATATTATAATAGAGTAAATAATAAGAATATTATTATTTTTAATTATAAAAGTAACATAATCAATCTATTAAATTAGTTTATAAAAATACTCATAACAATACCCTCTTTATATGTTTTTCTCATACCTTCTTTATATGTTTTTCCCTAAAAACACATGGATTGAAATCATTTAAAAAAAAGGGTAAAAATACACTCTTAATCTGTTTTTTTTTTTGCCAACCTATATTTTTAGTGTTTTAACTTTACACAAAAGTTATATTTCATCACTTAATTTTATAAAGTATTTTTCAGCCTTTTAACTCTAATAATATATTAGTTCATTTAAAACTACAATGTCAACTTTTCTCTTGATGAAATTGGTCGTGTCAAGAGTTAAGGTTAAGATGACTGAAACATATTTGTACAAAACTAATGAACGAAATTGAATATATATAAAATTAGACTGCTAAAAATATACTGTTGTCAAAAATTAATACATAAATATCTGTATTACGTGTGTATAGAAAATTCATATATGTTCATGTTAAAAATTATTATTAGCACAAGAAATATAGGTAGTATAATAATAACATTTATAACAATTATAAAATAACAACAATAAAGTATTATTCAATTAAGTCGCATAATGTTGAAGCATCATATTAACATTCTGCATTTGATGTTATTTTTCAATTACATCATATAATTTAACCTTATTTTCGGTGTATCTAGTTGCGATAACCTAATCATATTTATCGTCTATAGTGTTAAATGTAATTAAAAATAATATTAAAAATGCTGGATCCAACATAAATAAGATTAAAACATTGCATGTCATTGGATCTAATGCAAATACCAATTAGTGTTATGTTTGGTATGATGGAATTGAGAGGTAGACTTGGAAATGTAATTCATTTCCTATGTTTGGTATGGTGGAATTGGGGATGAAATTGGAAATGGAAATGGAATTCAAAATGGGTAGAAATGAATTTCATGATGTAACCCATGAAATTGTATTTAATTCTATGGAATTGATTTTTTGACCCCTCATTTTTTTCTATATTTATATCCAATTCCATCTCCATTTTCATTCTCATTTTCATCTTTATTTCCATTTCCATTTCCATCTCTATCTCCATTTCCACCAAAATCAATTCTAACTTACCAAACGAGCCATAGGTAATTGTCTTAAAAAATAGAAATGAAGCCAAACAGGGCATAGGATTATGATAAAGCTTGAGTTCAAATGGTAGAAGAATGTAAAATCCAAGGACCCCACACCACAGACCACCAATAATTGATCATTCGCCTAATCTTCCCTGTATTCAAGCTGGCACCATTGTCCCCCCCTTCCTCCTCCTCCTCTTCCTCCACATCTCTCTTCCCCCCCTGCTCTTCATCGTCCCTTCTCTTCCTTCTTTCAGATTCTAAAACACCCCAATAAGTATCCGTTTTTCTTAGCTCTCTTCCTCCAAATTCCCAATTCCAATGCTTTAACAAGCTTTAAGCTTCAACAAACAATGGCTCTTTTCTCTACCATTCGTTTTCTCCCTGCTCTTCTTCTACTTTCAATATGTCTGTCATTCTTTCTCACATTCGCAGCTGCTTCGAGCTCTGCTAAGTTGTCTATCTACGAAGTTCTTCGTGCCCATGGACTCCCCATGGGTCTGCTTCCTAAGGGTGTGAAGGAATTCAACATTGACGATGAAGGCCAGTTCTGGGTGCATCTGGATCAAGCTTGCAATGCCAAATTCGAGAGCGAATTGCATTTCGAACAAAACGTTACGGGGACTTTGAGTTATGGGCAGATGGGGGCGTTGTCGGGGATTACGGCGCAGGAGCTATTTCTTTGGTTTCCGGTGACAGATATTCGCGTGGACATACCGAGTTCTGGGTTGATTCATTTCGATGTAGGCTTTGTTCATAAACAATTCCCTCTGTCCCTTTTCGAGACACCGCCGGATTGTTTAGCGGCTCCGTCTGGTGAGACAGATGGTTTCTCAGATGGGCTGATCACGGCGGAATCCGTTTCCAAGGTTTGATTATTCTGATTCTTTCATTTCCTCTGCCTTATGTTTGATTTTTTTATTGATTTATTAGTGTATATGTCGATGCGAACCTCATGGAGCTAAACATGTATTGAATTGAATGTATATTCAACAAATACTGTTGTTCCTCAACTTATATTTGAATAAAATATATGTTGTCATGGTGATAGTGCTTTTATTGTCTTTTATGTCTGATATAAGTCGTTGAATCAGGAAAGAAGCTCTCAGATTTGCCAAATTCAGCAGTTGTGATTTTTGGTTTGGTGGAGGGTCATGTTCCCAACTATTCCTTCATGTGATATTTTCCCTTTTCTTTTGGTGGTTAAGTAGACTCATTTGAAAACACTGAATAATTGATGTTTTTGTTTTTTTCATTGTCCTCCTATATGGTCATGTAATGAGAGAAAGTTACTTTTTGACTTCACAAACGGAAGAAAGGGCTTTCCACTGGTATACCACTTTACTGCTTCATGCATTTATAACGTTTTTCTCAGGTGATCATAATGATGGGATCAAGTATGCGTAAAGAGTGATTGAAAATAAAAAAAGAATCTTGCGGTGGATAGAATTGGACAGGTTGAAGCGGTGTGTAAGTAGAAAGAAACTCATAAATTTTATGTCACAAATTGAAATCAAGCTCATTTATATGTTTCCTCCCAGAATTCAATGAAGAAAAAGATCTGGTGAATCTTTCTAGAATTCTAGTATATGAGGTTCCCTCAAGTGCTAACATTTGAGGGTGTCTCCCTCCTCTTTCTTCTGTATTGGTGTTCCTTGGTTGGGATAATGACCTCTGGTGTTTTATGTAATTTAACAGTTTCATAAAACTGATAAATTTTCTGAATTCCATGTCTTTCTGTTGAAATTACTTATTACCATGGAAGCGATTGAGTAGAAGATTTATGCTGCAATCCGTTCCATATGCAGAGTCAATCTGAAAAGCTTCGATATCAGCTTGATCAGGAAAATTTTGGGAGAGATGTTCTGTAGATTATGCAAGAGGAGGTGAATGAAGTTGTGCTGCAGTTGGGATCATCATGGATTCTCCAATCATATAGTATATATATCTTTGGAGAGTATAAATTAACAGGCGTAGTGTGCTACTTGTTTGTCTTTTCTTTCCTCATATAGTTCAGAGTTAGTGTAGTAGAAGCAGCCCCTGCATCTCAGTGATTTATTGAGAACATACTCGTAAAAAGTGCAGCGACATAATAATTTTGCAGAATCGAGTTTCTCCTGAAGTAAATAAAGCTAGACCGGAGCATTTGGTTGAGAGGAATTCAGGTGATAATTCTGAAAAGATTCTTGCTCTATGTTATGTTTTTATGATGATATAGATATACTTTTGAGATTATGCATTGACTGGTCAATATCATGAACCATAAAATACACAGAATATGGTGCACTTATGTTATGAAGATTTATGAATACAATTGTGTATTCCATAGCCAATAATGGAATCCGCAGATACAATATATTTCATATGTTACCAACCTATATAAAAAAATTGAGGTGATTCTTTACTTAATAGTACCATTAAAGGACTGTGGTTTGAAATTTGAGTAGCTTCTTAGGATTCAAATATTAACTTCTGTGACTTTAATAAAATCTGATGCCTGATTAGGAAGAGTCAGTTTCTACAAGGAACTTATGTTTTAGCTTCTTGTGCTCAGGTATATTGGTGGTGGACACCATTCAAGAGCAAAGGGCTTGAGTAATTTTGGTCGTCTTGTGTATATTCTGATGTGGGTTTCCTTGTATATGGATACTTTTTTTTTTTTCCTGAGAAACAAATACAAATTTTACATTCTGGAAGGCTTGTTTGTTTCTGTTTCCTGTTTTATTGTTTTCAAAACTATTTTATAAAACTGTTTCGAAAAGCAATTTTCAAAAGTAAAAAAAGGAAGAAAATTCTGTTTGAAGATTTTTTTAAAAAATTATATATGAAAACAAACATAATTAGATATAATGGAAAATTTTAATGATAACTCAAGTTCTTAAATGGAGAAAAAATTATCAAATGAAAAATTATGTGTTCCTCAAACTTTCTAAACAAAAATTAAGAAATACAAAAAAAAACTAAAAATTGTTTATGTTTTTACATTTTTAAAAACAAGTTTCATTTTTTTTTTGTTTTTAAAAATAACTTGCTAAAAAAAGATAGCCCAAGGAATTTTTTGTTTTTTTAAAAAGAATAGTTTTTAAAAATAGAAAAAATTCTATCTTTTTTCCCAGTGTTGTTGCGATAATTCAAGGCTACTATTTAGTGTGTAGATGGAAATTTACCCAACTGGTGTCTTCGTTATGCTTTTGCTTCTCCCGGTCTGAAAATGCTCAGATGCATGCAGATCTTCATAATTGCACGTATTTTCTTCTTCACATTTAAAAAAAAAAAAAAGCCCCTACTTGTAATCTGAGTGGCATTGAACATCACTTGAAAAAATTGACGATGCATGTGGGGACTTCACTTTGCATTCGTATCTGTTGCCATTGAAGAAAACCAGAAACTTTCTGTGTATATTGCATGGTGATGTTCATATATTTTGATAGAATATTTGAATAGCGATAGTATTTTGTACATTTGAATGGGGACTCCACTTTGCACTATGTGTCCGTATAGGATAGCGGTGGAGAAGTGCTTTTACCATTTTAAGAATAGTTTTTAAGACATAGTGTAAAGTTGGAAAAACACTGTTGAACGTGCTTTTGAGAGTGTTGAACGCTTTGTCAAACATAGCCATGTCCTTAAAATACACACACCCGGATGAAGTTATTAGATTTTAAGACATTGTAGAGGTGTAAAGCTCAATGCATAAGACTTACATCAAATGAGGTATGGGTAAGAATAAATGAATGTAACCTTATCCCTACAAGGTATGGTAAATTTTTCTTAATCTGAACTCATGACTTCCAAATTATATAGTAACAGCTTTGTTATTACTTTGAAGTTGCCCTCTACGTTTAAGAAAATAAACTAAAGCATCGGTAATGTCTTTACAAAAAAAAAAATCCATTTGTCATTTTTTAGACAATGAAGTATTAAATATGGGCAATCTTGAAAGAGCATATTTGTTAACTTATAATTCGATCAACATCATCATCAATGGTTCATGAGAAATGATCATACATCCCTTCAAGTCTATCTCTTTAATCAATGGGGGTGGATATCTAGTGGAAGAAATTAATCTTTCATAATATGATCAGCTAACATTCAAGTTTTAGTTAAAAAATGTGTTCACATTTATTGTTTAGTAGCATGGTTATGTGCAGTGGAAGGATAGGGAGCTTATTTCATTAGCTTCATAAAGGCCTTCCAAAGTCCTACTAAGGAGCCAATCAATTAGGCTATTGTGTATTTGCCAATGTATAGAAAACTGGAAGGGTGACCGAAATTGATAAGACAGTGGATTAAGGATCAATGGATCAGACCGAAGTTAAACATGAGGTTAAATCGGTAGGAATAAAAAAATTTAAAAATAAATCTTTTTACACATTGATACAATTAAACTATCTAAAATTGAAAATTAAAAAAATATAGTAAATTCCATTTTTAACAAAATAACAATTACCAAACAAATCATATACTTATAACTTATCTATTATCCAACATTATTTACAATATCAAAATATATATATGGTAGAGGTTCTGTTTTTTATTTTTTAATTTTCAAATTTGAATCCATCATTTTTAAAAACTAATTAAAAGAATATGAGTAGATGCGACACAACAGTGGGTTTGTGTGGAGAAGGATTCTATTTTTTTTATTTTTTTACCTTTCAAAATTTTTTTAAAATCATTATTTTGGTTTTTTTAAAATAGAAAAGTTTGAAAAAAAACTTAGTAACCTGATCGACCCACCCAACCCTGCGGATCAATCGGATTGACCTTGGATCAGTTCGGGTTGCACTGAGTTAACTCAACCCAAAGTCAAAAAGCAATCCGAATTGGACTAGAACCGATGATCCAACTAATCCGATCCGAATTCCTGTACCATGGTATTTTGCAAAGAAGGGTGCACAGATAGATAAAGACACAAACAGACCGCAATGCTTTGGAATTAACCAAACTGAGGGTGATGTTTACCTGTGTTGTCTTGCTATTTGACACTTAAGCTAACAAGACAGATAGATAAACACACAATAGACGCCACTCAATTGTGTGTGTATTGCTGTGATTGGTGAGTTGTGTGATAATTAATCAATATCCTTTTATTTATTATCCTTCTTTCGTTAAATGAAAGCCCTCAGCTGGTCTTGGCTGGGATCCTTTCTGCCACAAGGATCAGCGTATGCAACACCAACATGTTCATAATTTTATTCAAGCTACTCAAAAGAATGCTTTTTTTAATCATATGAAATAAAGATTTTTAAATGCTTTTCATGTTGTCTTTACCTTAGATACTCCAATAATATGATAAAGCTTGGAAAGGTCATATTCTTAAAGAGATTATTGAATACTGATACACAAATTCAGAAGCCAATTGATGATCAACAGAACAAGAAGCTGATGAAGCATCCTATCTGAGAAATTTGTCGTCTTCTTTAAATGGGAGTGAGTGGGTGAGTGATCGTTAGGGAAAATAATTCATAGAAAAGACAAAAAATTATGGGGGGGGGGGAAATAGGTATGTGACAAGGGGCAACAACAAGCCATGTGAGGGTTGGATGTATGGCGGTGGGCCCCATGCAATTAGGATAGACCTTGAGAAATCTATGAATGTCTGGTCAAACATAAACCTCTTCCCTGTTGACTTATCTGTCCTACTTTTGGATTAGACCTTCATTAATTTCTTAGTGCATGTTTGGGTTTCATATTCAACCCGTTTTCTAACGTAAGAATTGGACAATTAGTTTGTATTACTCTAGTTCTACACGTAAATCACTTGTGGGCAAAAAGTTTGATCTTAAATATAAGTTTAGTTGATAACTTTTTTTTTTTTTTTGCAATTTCACCCTAATTAAACTATTGAAAAGAGAGAAAAGGGGAGAGAGGGAGGGGCTGGAATGAATTGTAAATATGATTTAATGCATCTCTTGGTTTGATATGCGAGAATGATGTATGAGTGACTTACATATAATACCAAAATGGTGTGTACATATTAGTTACTTGATTTCTCTAAAATAACATTTTTTTTTTTTACATTTGAACTACCCTTTGATGGAAACACTTACTATGTGCAAATAAAAGAGATTATTTAGGAAAAAATTAGAAATTTAAGAGACAAAATTGGTTAAAATATTGTATTTATGATCAAAATGAACTCCTAACTAACTCCTCATTGAGGGCTCAATAGAGTAGTAGATAGGGCAAACAAAATATTTTGAAGTAGCTAGCAGAATCAAATTTGCAATCTATCACCAATTAGGATGGGCTTTAGGCCACTACACCGCAAGGTTTTTTTTTTCGGAAATTTAGTATTAGATCCCAAATAAGTAAGTTATTTAAGGAATGGTCCCATAGAGGAAAATATTTAATGAGAGGTTCCAATTGACAACATGAGGTACTTGTATTGACAACATCATGCGCCGTATTGACAACACCTCATGTTGCCAATGGGACATCTCATTAAATATTTTTATCCATAGGACCATTCCTTAAATAACTTACTTATTTGGGATCTAAGACTAAATTTTCCGTTTTTTTTTTACTAGACATATATACTACCTTATTATCAGCTCAAGGCATTCTTGATGTTATAGCCAAGTTGGCTTCATGTTGATTTTGATCTTAAGTAATGTGAAAGTGGCTTTGTTTTAAAACTTGCAAAAACAAACATGCAATTAATTCTAATGATGCGATCCGGTTCTATTTGTTATTCTTTTCAGTCTTTTTCTGCAAGTTGTCTAAAAGTTTCTCTCTATAAATGCTCGAACTAAACAGTCTCTAACAAAATCCTCAAGCTCTAGTGAAATTCAACAAGAGTAATTTAGAACATTTAAGAGCATCCAATAATTTTAAATGAATTTTTTAATTTATATAAAGTTATTAACATGAACTTATAATAAGAATAAGAGGGAATACTTCCTTGCTCAGATTAAGAATCTTACCTTCTCTTGTAGGATTGCTCTCCATCTTGGCAGCCAAATTTTCGTTCCATTGTCAGCCTCCTGTTACAGTTACCATCATTTGACTGGATCCGAAGGAGCATAATGATAAGATGTTCCATGGAGGCAGTACAACTTGTAAATGAATAATGGAACTTATGAAAGATTTTATATTTTGTATTCACAACACACTCTCCATTTTCTCTCTGATGAAAGTCGAGTCATTCTCAGCAAAATTATGACATTACAAAATGTAACCACATAAAGTTGGGTTGCCGAAATTGGGTAGAAATAAACATGGAAGTGGATTGTAGTTAATTTTAGTCCTAAAGCATGATCTGATAATGTATCCTTTCAAGGCCTGCCTAAATTAGTTCTTCAATTTTCTTGGCCAGAGAGATTCCTTTTAATTTAGAGAGATATAGACTACTTGAGATTACAAGTAGGATCAAATCGAGACCTTCCACGTACACAAGGCTTTCATGCTATTAGACTAGAAAAACATTGACAACCAGAGAGAACTTTTTTACACTGTAGTTTACAGGTTGGAGCTGCCACATATTTCTTGAGCAAAAAGGCTTACAAAGGAGAAATAGTAAGATAACATATAATCCAATTTTTTTATTCTACGTTTAATTTTTCTCAAAATCGACCCTAAGAAATTTGTAGAGAAATTGAGAGAAAATATCAAGAGCATTGTATGTGTTGGAATCATTATCCATGTACGTTAAAATGACAGCTACCAAAGCCCAAAATTCTGTCATGTATTCTTAAATAATATAATTCGGGTCTGTATATACAAGTACATGAAGCCAAACAACAGGCGGCCTTCTCTACATATATACATCCATTTCTAATATAAATTCAGCTCTGATCAAGTGTATATTATGCTGCTATTTGACCTATTTGCTAGAAGGTTCATATATAACCGACCTCAGGTACAATTCAGAAGCTTTCTATATCACTACCAGTCCTAGACATCACAGTTATAAATTAGATAAGCTCTTTCGTTTTTTGGAGGAATAAATTAGATTCTCTATAAGGCTAACTTGACCAAGCCTTTAACTGCAAGTAACAAAACTTAACCCTTCAAAGCAGAATTGGGTTGCTGAAGAAGTAATGATGGAAGGTCTCTTATTCTGAAGCCATTCCCCCAAAAAGAGGCAAGACAGAGACCCATTATAGCCATGGCTACCACAGAGCATGCAGGTGGAACTGCCTGACTACTTCCCAAGAACTGAGTTGCAAGAAGACCTGCAAGTGTGGAGCTTTGCATTCCTGTGCATAGTGAAATCGTCCGGCTCACCTCTTCGCCTTGCCTGCAATAATTGTTGTGTAAGATATTAGTACAGGTGTCCATAGGTAAATATACAAGTGTATATATAACTAACAATAACAAAATAACAAGTGTAATTGGAAAAAAGTGACTTAATGAATACAAGTAGCTTAACATAAGTTTAGCCCTTTTCAAAGTAATACAATTGTTTGTAAGAATAATGCATTGAAATACACCACCGCAACTATAAGAAACCTAAGCCTAGCCCTCGAAATATGTCTGGGCCAACAGAGGAGAGGGAGAAGGGTTGCATGGATATTAAGATGACTTTTTTTTTTTCATTTATATCGATTATAACTTTATTATCATCATTCAATGGTACTTCTCTTCATGAATTTTTACATAGGAATACAGAGACCATTTTTCAT
>JANTPZ010084617.1:0-10230 GCA_025593235.1 Vachellia pachyceras
AAGGAGGACAAGGCTCAACGTAGGTCCTCAATCAATATGCAAAATCCCCACCAATCTAGATGCTAGAATCAATTAATTTATTACAAATTACAAAATAGTTTTAAAACAGAAGAATATCATTTTGTCAGATTACCGATAGTTTGGAAGATTGAGAACTTTTGACATGATAATGTTAAAAACTTCCCTTGGCATGAAGATTGGATGATTTATTTAAAACTACATATTTTCTCCAGCATCACAAGATATAGAAAAAAGAGGCAGGAGACTGTTTTAGCTTGACAAAATGCCAAGAATACAATAATGCAGTTGATTTGCCTGGCTAATTTCAACAAGCCGCAGACTAAGGTACAGCAACCAAACAAAAAGATTTCTGATGAAATCACTTATAGCCTGTTTGGTTCAATTACATGAAATGAGATTACATATAATCATTATACATTGATTACATTGTTTGATTAGCATAGTAATGTAATTGAATGTAATCCTAATTACAATGGATTATAACAATCAGGTAATCCTCATTGCTTAATTTTGGCTATGTAATCCGGATTACAGCTTGTATGAATTAATATGTGGGTACTTGCACCATTCACAGATCAATACTTAGACATTTATATCCTTCATTTTTAATCTTAATAGAGTTAAAAAGCTTATTTCACATTTTTTTTATTTTTTTATAGATAAAATCTAAATTTCATTTCATGATTCCTCCATAACATACCAAACCAATGCTATATAATCATCATTCCATTACATTACATTCTCACACATTACATTCCATTGCATTCCCATGAACTCCGTGAACCAAACGGGCTATTAGTAATTCCGCAAGTGATACCCCTCTAACAAAACCATTTGCAAAGATAGACAAAGAATCCTCAAGAATAATTCTCTACCAAATAAGATGGTATGAGAGAAACTTCTGATTAAAAACTCTTAAATTCCACATGCAATGTTGAATACTATTGAATATTCATTCATTCAAGGAACATACCTTAGAAGGTACCGTTTCAGAAGTGCCACACACCTTGTGACCACTGCAGGACTGCATAGATCGCAAAGATATTAGAAGCACAACTCAAGATGCCTCAAATAATGTTCAAAAGCAGTGTTAAAGAAAACCATATAAGGATTTGCCCAGACTGCAGACAGAACATAGCACTTCCTCATATGCCACTTTGGAGGTTTCATGAGGAGAAAAGATGCCAAGGCTCTTTGGCAAAGTGCAACATACAGTGACATTCATTATTTTGCTGGCTAGGGATAGAGAGAAAACCAGAATTCTCAAAAATGTTTCGTAGCTGCCACTTAAAAGGGGAAAAACAGACCTTCCTAGTCTCTCAATGAAGCATTGCTAGAGACCATTTTAGAGGAGTTTCCTTGTTCAACATGAAGATTGCGGTGACTGGCTCACCATCCTTATTAGAAGTTCTTAATTTGTGCTGGTTGTACCATTTTTTGGTTTCTCCTAGGAGGATATGTTGTTATCTGCACTTATACTTCTTTCATTCCCCTCTCTAACAATACTTTCAGTATATTATAATAAAACAAAAAATAAGGGGGGAATATACCAATAACCCCTCCCCCGGGGGTACTTTGACCTATTTGCAAATAGCCAACATTTACCTTAAAACACTGATAATAAACCCCAATACTTTGACAGTAAAAGTTACCCGTCAAATCCTCTTAATATTTAAGACCTCAGAGGTAAATGTGAAGAAGAATGGAGAAAAGGGAGGGAAAATCATGTAATCTAATATCTGAGGGTTTTTTGGATCCTTTCTTGTTTTATTACTTATTCAAAAACTATAAATGTAGATGACATGATGAAATCAGGCAAAAAATAACATATATAAGAAAATGTTAGTCAATATGATCATGCCGCATGTCTGACTAAATAAAGAAATCAGAACATGCATAACATAATACACAAGTGCACTTAACAAAAGGTGAATAAAGTGTCTAACATTTGGGTTCGGGATTTAAGTTAATTAAGCATTATGCGGTCTCATTACAATATCTAATTGTTCCTTGTAGGTTGTTGGGCCCAAAAAAACATGTTCCTAGGGCGTTTAGATGTGGTAGGAACTCTTAATCCTGGTCATATTCTTAGCCCCTACAAGATAAGTCAAAAGAAGACTACTTAAACCATACCAATGCTTACATTTAGTCAAATAGTCAAGGTGTAAAGCCGAGGTCACTATAGGTTTAATGATCCTAGGATAATTTTCTTCTCAGATCTAACTTGGTGTCCGTAATGTTGTCAAATACCCAGCCCTACATTATTGGCACAACACTAAAACTTCTTTCTTTTATAATCCTAGCAAGTTCTTTGCCTAAATATACCATGTAACCCCATCAAGTCCAACAACCATATTCAGCAAAACACTGAGTATCTTTCTTTAAAAATAAAAATTGTATAACAAGACTCACGAACAAAATACACCAAATGTTCATGACTAAACACCGGTGATAAAGTTTAAATATAGTTCTTTCGGCCAAATCAAAGGAAGAAATTAACTCTGAACTTGATATTTGGAGAAAGGCTTTGGAGTCAAAAGGTTTTCGTCTAAGTAGGAGCATAGCAAGATATATGCATTACAAATTTAATAAGAGAAAAGTTGGAAGTGATTTGGAGGTTACATTGGGAATCAAACCATTCCACAAGTGATAAAGTTTAGATATATGGATCAATTATACAATAAGATGGTGAAATTAACAATGATGTTAATCATAGAATTGAAGCTAAATGGTGTAAATGAAGGCAAGCTAATGGAGTTGTTTGTGATCGGAAAGTACCTAATACAGTAAAAGGAACGTTTTATCATACGGCATGGTAGTGAATGTTGGACTTTAAAAGGACAACATGAGCATAAAGTGGGTGGTTGCTTATATGAAAATGTTGAGATGCATGTGTGGCCATATTAGAATAGATGGTATTGGTAATAATCAAATTCACAGACAAGTTGGAATGGCAGCTACTAAGGAGAAAATGATAGAATATCTTAGAGGTGGTTCATGCATGTTCAGATATGGCCATTAAAGGCACCAGTAAGGAGGGTGGATCAAGCAGTGTGGAGTCTTCTGAAAGAGGTGGAGAAAGATCGAAGTGAATTCCCAAAGAGATCATAGAAAGATATATTTTGGTTAATAATCTCTTTAGGAATATGGTCTAGGATGTAATCGACCCCACCTAGTGGAACAAGGCTTTGTTGTTGTTGCTCATGACTAAACACAAAAATAATGCATGCACTTAAGAATTATTTCTATTTGAGAGAATGCTCTCATTGTTGTGTGTAATTGAGAGGAAGGGGTACATTAAATAGCTGTTGAGAGCTCAATCAAGGGGACCAAAATCAGCAATCACAATCAAATGATTAATGTTGATTTATTCTCTCCTAATCCTAGGCAAGATTATAGGAAACAAATATGGAAAAGATATGATTCAAATTTGATTTCTAACACTCCCCCTCAAACTGGAGAATATATGTCTATCATTCCCAGCTTGCTTCAAGGTCCTTCAAATTTGACTCGAGGAAGAGGCTTGGTCATGATGTCTACAACTTGGTCTGCTGACCGTACATAATCCAATTTGATTATGCCACCTTCAACTTTCTCTTTGATGAAGTGCCTATCAATTTCAACATGTTTCGTCTGATCATGATAGACTGGGTTCTTTGTCATCTCTATGCTTGCCTTGTTGTCACAATAGAGATCCAGGGGGCCTTCGTATGGAAGTCCTAGTTCCTTATGAGCCAAATTCCTTCACATACCCTAAGAGCTACAACTCTTAATTCAGCTTCAGCGCTGCTTCTAAATACCACCATCTGTTTTTTGCTTAGCTAGTTGACAAGGTTGCCCCAAACATATGCTCAGATCGTCGCTGAACTCTAGGGATCTGCCAATCGGCGCTGTCTAAGGTTGGTAATGGCAGCGATGTTATCAATAGACCTACGTGCAAAGGTGGGCTTCGGCGCGTGACCTTCACTTGCTGCTCGGGTCGTCGCCGGACTTCGGGAACTTGCCAATCGACGGTGCTTGGGACTGGTGGTGGCAGCAGTGATGTCATCACTGAGCCTCTACTTTGGGAGAGTCAGCTCCGCCTCTCCCCTCTCTCTCTCACAGCCACTCACTGTTTTACTCTCTCTCGATTGCCTAAGCTCTGATACCATATTTGAGAGAATGCTCTCGTTGTTGTGTGTATTATTGAGAGGAAGGGGTACATTATATAGGTGCTCAAAACTAAATAAAGGGGAGCAAAATCAGCAATTACAATAAAATGATTAATGTTGATTTATTCTCTCCTAATATGGAAACAAATATGGAAAAGATATGATTCAAATTTGATTTCTAACAATTTCATTGCATTCTAAATGCCCAGCTATTATTTCATCTCTCTCCTTCAAAAAAAATTAGTTTACTCACTGTAACCATAACCTAAAGTTCACTACAGGATAATACTGTATCAGTGGGCCTAAACACCTGTATAGTATCACCACTAGCCATTGTCCAATGTTGACAAATAAATGAGAGAAATACCTGCGCTCCCTCTCTGCAATAGTATGTTCAAGAATCACATTATAAGCCAAGTCTATGGTAGTAGGAGCTGCCAGATAATCCTGCCAATCATGCATTTAAATCATAAAATCGGTAAAGCTAAACTTTGGGCATTAAGTATCACACATAATGACTTCATAATTTGAATATAAACAGCCCTATAACATTAGTTTAGAATATTAGCATACCCCACCATGGCATGATAACAAGCAGTAATGGCATTAAAGTCTACTCAAGATGCAAATCTATGTTTCAAATACTAAAGTTCATACAGTTGAAGATAGTACAATAAATTACGTTGTTCCTTCCCAACTGCATGCGCTAAAAGAAAAAATTGAAAAGAAGTCGAGAATACTTCAGAGAATTTCCGTATAGATAGAATCACCTTCATATAGGATGCTAAAAAAAATTAATTAAGGAAGAAACTAATGACATATAATAATAAAGATGCACACACGCAATTACAACTTAAATGCGAAAGTCGTATTTAAGAATATCTCAGAGAGAGAAACCTCAGAAAGAAAAAGAAAGGATGAGAACAGCTGCTAGCTGAATATAATTCAGCAAAAACACCGACAGAAATGTACTTTTCCTTTTCTGTACTGAACTTTCTTACGTTGCTATGCATATATAAGAAGCCACGTTGGGTTCTACATTCATTGCTCGCTATTGGGACTCGGAAGCACAATTTTATAATTCTTGGCATCGGATACAAGTACTACAACGGCTAGGCAAGGTCCATTTCAGCCAAATTGCTCACATTATGAAAAGACTGTAATAGAAACAAAATACCTAAAGTTTCCCCAGCCCTCGTATGAACCATAAAGAACGTTCCAAACAAATGAAAACCACAAAAATAAATCAAGCCCCACTAAATTCAAGGAGTGAAAGAAAACAATTTCAAAGCTCAACCGTAGAATCCAACGCCAAATCCAAAGAAGCAAACCACCAAAACAAGATCTAAGGAAAAAAAACCACAGCAAAATCAGGAGCGAAACCCACGAACCCGAAGAGTCTTGGCAGCTTCATTGACCACAGTGGAGAACGGGCTGCCATGGTGCGAAGTGGCCAATGGCGAGGAGAGACAGTCGGCGACGGCTCGCCGCAAAGGCTCTGGTACCTTCTTGATGGACGAAGATCTCAACCTCGAAACACCCCCAACGCCAATTAACTGTATCCTCGCACTTCCTGGGCTACGACAGGGACTAAAGGTGGAAGACATGGGTGTTCAACAGAATCACCAAATAGTATACTAAGCTCACAGTGAAGCGTGAATCTCGAATTGCACGAAGCCAGTTTGGGAGTTCCTCGGCATTTGATTACAATCGAATGATCTGTGTCTGTGTCTGCGTGTATAAAAGAGGGAGAGACGGCGAAGAGGAGTGCGAAAAAGAGCACGAGAGAGAGAGAGAGAGAGAGAGAGTATTTGATTAATTTAATATTGGAAAATTCTTGCTAGTTCTTAATTTTCGCAAGTGTGTATTAGCTGTACGTACAGGCGTAGTTTTAGTTTTTATGAACACCATGAGCTGGCATGCGCTAAAAATTTTGAAGCTTAAGGGCAGTTTCGGGATTCAATGCTTCTTTCTAGGGCTTTTCCCCTCTCTTCGCTGGCCTTGACTTCAAAGTATGAGTGCGGGTGACCTCATCTGCTCGTTCAAATTCTAATTCTAAATTAAAAATTTCTTATTGTTATAAATACATTATAAGAGTGGATGTCCATGTACTCTTAACTTCCTAAGTCATAAATACTATACATGAATTGTTATTGAAAAACTAAAGAGGTATTCAATATATAAATGATCACAATGTATATTCATTTATATTGATTGTACTATTCATTGCTTATGACCCTTGGAGGTTACACTTAGAGGCCTATAAATAGGGCTTTGTACGTGACATACATAACATTAAAAAATTGAATAGAATTCCTCTCAAAGTTTCTCATTCCTCTCAAACTTTCTCTTCTCTTTTGTCTATTTACATTTAATTTACAACACTTGTTATGATTAATAAATTATTATATTTTTATGAAAATTCATAAAATTATAACTTTTAGTCTATTAAAATTTTTTTAGTTGTGATAGTGAAGGCCAACGTCACAGGTTGAAGGTTTTTATGGGTAGTTTTTATTTATTTTTTAATGCTAAAGATATTATAGTCTTTTTATAATTTATGTATGTTATGAAATAAAATAAAAGTAAATATTCCCTTCAGACATTACATCATACCAATCCCACTCTCAATCCCAAAACTAATCCATCAAAATTCAATGTTATGCACTAAATAGGGCCTAAATCTATTTGTTAACATCTTCGTTAACACTTTAAAGCAAACGTTACAACGGGGCAATGGACCTCATATCTCTAAGGGTGGTTAGGTTCTCTACATTGGGGATAATAACAATGTTGATCTGATTATGGGTATAAGGCTGATTGGGGAGACAAGAGACAATTACAACTTTGTGTGTGTTTGGGAAGTCCGTTGGGAGAAATGAGTTTATAGACTTCGAGGTATTTTGCGGATTTTAAGATGGTTTTATGGATTTCGAGATGGTTTTAATGAATTTCGAGATGGTTTTTATAGATTTCGAGATTGTTTTATATTGGAATGTGCACACCGTTTGGAAAACGGTGTTCCTAAACAAGCACCTTGTGGTTCAATTTTATATTTTGATGTCATGGGTCACTTGGGTGTGAGAAAATGTAATTGCCAAGCAATATTACAAATGACCCCGTCTAACTTTTCCTTAACTCCTTTGCCCTCTCAAGTGAATCTATCCTCAGAGTCATTTAACTCATGGAGTCCAACCTCCCGAATGCATTCATCAAATTGTATTATGGAAAAGATACGGGTTGGGACACCTTCGAACTTATTAGCAAGAACTCTGTAAGCATTGAAATCACCAGCCAAAAGCCACTCAGCCATGGTATGTTGAGGATTCTCCAAAATTGTTTGCCATAAGTGATTTCTTTTCCTGTAATTAGTTTCACCATGGATGAAGAAGCAAAGAACTTTCGATTGAATTTTAGGTTATGAACAGTGTAAAATCTGAGTATTTGAGATAATATATTCAACTTTGAAATCATAGTTATTCCAAACAAGACAAATCCCTCCAGAGTAACTTGAAGCGTCAATTCTAATCAAATAAGAAAAATCAAGCCTACGAATCATGTTATCAGCACGATCATTACTGATCCTAGGCTCAATCAGACAAAGGATATATATATATATATATATTCCTTTTTTCTTCACTACTTCTAATGATGATCGGAAAGGTCCTGCTACCCACCCCATACAATTCCAACTTGCAATAATCATGATTAAACATAAAAGAGGAAAAGATGAGAGCTTACCAGCTAGCTCTGTCTCTGGCACAAAGTTATAATAATCAAGATGATCTTCATCTTCCAAAGTTGCTGCCATATCCTCAAAGCAGCCTAGCTTCGTTTTGGCATCCTCCATTTGCTCTTCTTCCCTTTTGACTAATTGTGTTATTGGGTCAGGAGCCTTAGTTTAGTTCCTCCCAGTAAGAGTTGAATCTGAGGCCCTTCAACAACCACTCTATTTAGCATATCATTTTCATGTGTCATTTAGCATTGATATAATTGCTCAATTTGGAGTATAGGTGCTATATCATTTTGGGGTCCTATAGGAAGGTCATTTTTCTTAACCACTTGGTCTGTATTGCCACTCACCACATGGTGTGTACGTTGGTTAGCCATCTTGGCTTTTTCCTTTACACTTGGGACTTCTTGAATTAAATCTAAAGCCTTGCCTATATTTGTGAAACTTACATCTTTGCTAGGCCCATTCACAAGACTCCCCTTCGACCTGAACGTATCTTTTCCTTAACCCATTTCTCTATTGTCTTTATTACGGTTTTTTGTCCTCTTCTTCTTTCTACATTTAGCATCGTTGCTCCTCTCCTCCTTTTTAGACAATTGCACCTCCTCCTTTTTAATTCCTAGCTGTATCCTTTTCCTCATTCATGCTAGTTTCAGGAACCTTTTCTCTTTCTTCCTCATTCTCCATGCATGTATGCTTTCTACTGCCTCATACCTTGAGAAAGTAACCTGCAAATCCTCTTTTCTGAGACCCTTGAATAATGAGGTGGCAGCACTGTGTATCGACCCCTTCCCTTGGAGGTAGAAGCTTACGTTGATCGAGCAACAAGCATCCACGACCCAAAGGTCTTTAGCAACATAGTCCGCTTGCCCAGCGATCCCATCATCTCAGCAAAATGTGTTGTCTTTGTGTGCCTATGTTAGACTGGTTTAGCATTCCAATGGCTTGGTTTCTCCTGCTAGTCTTCCGATGGGTTCAGCATCTCCGTAGCAGTGGTCTTGGTTTCCTATGTATTTCAAGTACTCCTTTTCCAAGGTCAAGCCTCCCTTCGACAATCGTAATGTCCACACTCAAAGCAAATGGGTTTGAGTCCTTCATACTCGAAGCACTCTTTGGTACCAATAATACGCGATACTAGAACTTTCTACATATCTAGGTCAACGCAAATCTGTGCTTATCTTCCTCTTCCTATTTTTTTCTATTGAACTTGTATTGTGTGAGATTGTATTTAAATCAACCCTAAGGGGTTGGCCAATCCGCTCCCCCAACCTTTCCATGCAGTGACTGTTGTAAAAATGCATTGGAATATGGGGAATACGACCAGGTGACAATACGCCTCAGTTGGTTCTTGAATGAATCAAAGTAAGATGTCCATCTTTAGACTAAGACAATGTTTAAAATTAAATAACTCAGGGCCCTGTATAGAACGTTCCTACTATAATGATGCTTCCATTGTTCTTGGCTAGCAAATTTCACCATGAAATAATTGTTTAGTAAATCTATTAAATCAAATACAAATATGCCCCATAGCTTGATAAGATGGGATCTAAGCAAATATAGATTGAACCTTCTCCTAAACACAGTAATAATCAAGGAGAAATTATAATGCTCACACCATTCATTATATTCATCATGAGATATAAGAACCACTGGGTATATCTTTTATATGACGTTGCTGGAGTTTTTCCATTTGATGCCTTATTTTGTTTACCTAAGTCTTGTTATTTTTCCTCCATTAAATCATCCATGACCTCTTAAGGCACTTCCTCCATTTTCTTCTCTTTGTTCCGACCATCCTCTTCTAATTCTGGTAGTCGGTTCGACGGTGTTTTGTTTTGACCTATGTCCTCAGTGCACTCACAAAGTCTTGGCTCGAAACCCAAGAAAGAGAAAAATAGGTTACCAACTCTAAGTGGATAGAGAATACGGAAGAAGTGTTAGCCCGGCCACTCTTTAGGAATTTAGAAAAATGACAAGTACTGATCCATCCACATGAAAAAATTGAACATATATCCATGTGTCATTGAAGAATTTGACATAATAAGTATAAAGAAAATGATATAAATTTTGTCCAAATTAAAACAAGTTAATTATATTGTTATAGTTTATTGAAATAAATAATCATAGGATTGAATTTGTCTCAAGTAAAAAAATTATAATAATCGACTTGTTTTGAATTAAAAATAAGGGATTTTGTGTCATGATTAGTACCGGGAATGCGGGCTGGCCCGCGCGGGTTGGTGGGCTGGGCGGGTCAACCCGCCAGCAGCCCACCAGGTGGCGGGTTGGGATTTCCCAACCCGCAGCCCGCCAACCTTTTATTTT
>JANTPZ010084619.1:0-22614 GCA_025593235.1 Vachellia pachyceras
ATAGGAGTACAGGAGGAGCATGTTTTGGAAGTGAATCTTGCTGCTGCTGCTTCTCCCTAAGCCAGGCCTCAGCTTCCACACATTGATTCAATACCTACGGAGAAACGGAAAAACCATTTCAGATTCAATGGCAATGAAGAAGGGAGGAAAACATTTAATTGACGAGCATTACCTGCTGCTTCTCGGAAATGTCAATATGATCAAATTTGGGATCATTTGACATGGCAGCTTCTCTGTAACTATTTATGCAATAGATGAACTGATCAATTATTGTACCCCTCTCCATGTATTCTTTGTAACGCTCTTCAATTGGATCACCTCTCTGCAGTAGTAAAAACTCCAATTATTAGAACATAATGAAGAAAAACCTCTCACTGTGCATGTCTTACAGAATAAGAGAGGGGTATAAATGGAACAGTATGCATGATACCATGGCTGGCCAATTTTTTTTTTTTTTGGGTGACATCCATGGGATATGGGATATTTTACAGTGTATGGAACTTACCTTCTTGAGTTCCTCAAGCTTGGCAATGTATACACCTTTAGTTTCATCTTCACCATCTTCATATAGCCAGTCTTCTACTTCCTGAAGTTTGGCACTAAACTCCTCCCTCGCTGAAGCCGTGACAAATTCTTGGTATTTGTCGGCAAGCTGAAGCAGTTGAAGCAAGCTCAGTTCAATGGATCATACTTATATCAGACCTTGGACAGAGTAAGGGGAATGCAAGACTTTTTTTTACCTTGTTTCTCATGTCATAAACATATGCCTCAACCGCATTTTTCTTGTCTTTCGTTTCCTCCATCACTCGATCTTGTAAAGCCATTTCAAACTCCTTCTCTACGGCTTTCTGGAGATCTGCAGGGGCCAGGGATCCATAAACCTGCTCTGAGAAAGGTATATTTGTCTTCTTGACCTTCTTCTTTGGAGCCTCAGCCTACAATATTACAAGCCAAGTCAGTCAAACGTATAGAATATTAGACAACTATGCTTGAGAAAACCAGGCTTGCATAGAAGCACAAAATCACAATAGCAGAGTGTAGGTGAGCATGTAAGTACAGGGCAGCATGATTACATCAAGGTAAGACTTCACATTTGACTACACGGGAACACATATTAAATCCATTACTATGACAAATAGAAGATCGGAAAATCTGTTATGAAACCATAACAGATAATTTTTTAACCACCATGCATGAAGTACAAATATTAGATAATTTGAATCGCCACACAAAATAATTGTGCTTATTGGCAGCTACTACATATAGATGCAAAACCATCAAGATCTCACCACCACCACCCCCAAAAAAAAACAACTCACCTAAACCGTTCTTGATTTGCATACCCACTTAAAAGCTCCAATAAAAAAACAGTATACCACATGATATGAAGAAAAGATAATAAATGGGTCAATCAATCCGATGTCAAAATAAGGTCAAGGACAGAAGAGATAGGTAATCATAAACTAGGTAGTTTTAGATAGATTACACCAGTTGACAGAACCAACCTTGGTATCAGTTTCCATCTGCACAGGCTTGTCTACTGCATCTGGAATGCCATTTTCGACCCCAGGGGTATCAGCAGTTGCCTTGGCATCTTGCATATTGACATCAGTGTCATTAGAGCTTGGTGGTGGCGCAGCAGCAGCAGCATCATCAGAAGCCTCATCAGTGTCCATCTTAGCATTTTCTCCAGCAGGTTCTTTAGTAACTGGAACCTCAACAATTTCCTCCTCCAAAAGCTAAACAGAAATACCAGAATGTTAACCCAAAAGGTGAAAATATTTCCACCAGACCTCAACACAGATTCCAGAAGAGTATATAAGTGCACCCAAACTCACAGCCTTAGAAATACTTACAGTAGCTGACTCAATAAATACAATTCCATGCAAATTCAGACGAACTTTCACTTTCACTTTTGCCCTTTCACTATTTGTAGTTTGGAAAGGACCAATCTGCATAAAGAATACACTGAGGTGATTACCAAGAGAGAAAAATAGAAAAAATAACATTGACTTGCTCCGCAATAAAAAAATTTAAAAACAAAAAAAGAAAACACAACAAAATAATGCGTTGATAATATCCTTACAGTGTATGTGCTAATCTTTGCAGGTCCTTGCAGCTCTCTCATATCATCATACTGTACATCAACAGAAAAAGTTCCTGACCTATAGAATGTCAGGGCCTTGACACTAGGTATGACATTTCCTTTGGGAAAAACAACAGTACTTTGATGATTATCTGGTCCACTTTCTTGTGCATCTGGACCAGAACCTTTCCATGACAGTGAAATTGAAAATGGAAAGCTTTCATTGACCTTCAGATAAAGAAATGAGCATCAGAAATCCAACATGCATATTGTACAGAAAAAGAAAATATTGAATTTTAAAGGTGACTGAGATTCATATTCCCAAGGGCCCTAAACAGTGGTGCACTGAGGAAGATAGCTTAGCAAAAATGTAAACGACAAATTGTCAACATGAGGAGAATGATAGGGTGGAAGAAACTTCACCTGAAACTCTCGTACTTTAAATGTCGGACTAAGAATTGCACATTGCAAAGCACAACCCTTGGCAACACACTCACTTGCATTCATTGTGCGCCTAGGCTCCTTTTTAAAGAATTCTGTCAATATTTTGTTTATAGCTGGTACGCGAGAACCAGAGCCAACCACCTCAACCATGTGAATGTTCTCAATGGTAAGGTTTGCTTCTGCTAATGCCTTCTCTAAAGGTGCCTTCACGCGCTCCAAAATAGGAATACTTAGTTGCTCAAAATCCTCACGCCTGATGAAGCCCCTGACATCCTTCTCATCCATTAGGCATTCAATGTTCAGAGGTGCCTCTGGATTCGCACTGAGAACCTTCTTCAGCTTCTCACATGCAGCCCTGAGCCTCAGACAAGCCCTGGCATTCTGGAAAACATCAATCTTGTACTCCTCCTTAAATTTTGCGGCAAAGTGGTTGAATAAGACCTCATCAAAATCTCTACCACCTAGAGACCTATCGAATGAGTGGGCCAATACTTTCAGCTGGCCTTTTTTAAAGCCAGCAATGCACACTTGCATGCTAGCATGTCCAATATCAACAAAGGCAACATTCAATTGATCATTTTCAGGAAGATCTGTTTTATAAATTCCATAAGCCAAGGCAGTTGCTGTTGTTTCATGAATTAAGCGAAGAGGATGCAGGCCAGCAATCTTTGCAGCATCTAAGACTGCCCTTCTCTGAAGATCAGTGAAATAGACCGGAATTCCAATGCAACAATCAACAACAGCTGCATTCAGATTCTTCTCAGCTATCCCCTTGAGATCTGACAACACCATTCCCAGGACTTGTGTGGGTGTAAATGTTCTAACTTCGCCCAAATACCGTGCATGAATTAATGGAAATCCGTCAGGTCCTTCAGTAACAGCATAAGGCAATGATTTCAGATCCCGCTGCAACTCCGGGTCAGAAAATTGTCTACCAATTAGTCTCTTTATCTGTGATATTGCATTCTTGGGGTTCATCATAGTGGATGCAGCCCCAGCAGTCCCAATGAACCTTTGCTTGTCACCGAAGCATACAACTGCAGGAGTTTCACGCTTGGACTCATCATTGAGTACAACATCAATCCCCCTCTGCCTTGCAACAGCAACAATGCAGCTCTCATTCCCAAAATCAAAGCCAACTACGCTCATATTTGCAGGAAAAGTTTAACCAATCACTTAGAAATGGGTCTTCCAGCCAAAAAGATATCTGAAAAATTCACTAAACAATCTGAGACACAATTTTATCTGGTAATAAAATGAGCACGAAATAGAAAACCGTAAAATAAAGTAAAAAGGTCAGCTGACCAATGAAAAGGTTTGTAAAAGACAAGAAAAAACTAAATGGTCAGTTCTTTAGCCCGCACATGCCCTTGAAAAGCAACAATATTAATAACATTATATGGACAGACACATGCAAATTTAACTTAGCATTCGATCAAATAAGTACAGCTCTCAATTTTTTTTTTTTAAAAAAAACATTTCAGCAGAAATAACACAACCTAGCCATCAAACACATTAAAGCACTCAGGATACATTCAGTTGCAAATACACACCAGCCATGTATCAATTCCATTTTTTCATGGGAAGGCATCAGGTTTTCAATCGCAGCCACCAACACTTTAAGCTCAGAAGTAAAAAATTAAGTCTAATTTATCGCATCGAAATCCGGTAAGAACCAAACACGACGAAAGAGTTAAATTAGACCTCCAATAACCAACAAGGAGACGCAATGTACACACTCAAGCACCACTGATGAAGCAAACATAAACAAATCGCCAATTCCAACCAATTTTAAATAGCCCATAATATCAACTACCCACAATTATTTGCACCCTAACTAGACAGATTGCATGAATCTAACACCCTGAGCCAGCAGATCTACAACCTTAAAGAAGCATCAAACGAAACGCAAGGGATATGAATCTGATGAGGGAACAGAAAAAAAGAAAGAAAGAAAGCAAGCAAGGGCGCAATACCTGGAGCGATGATCCAGAAGAGAGGAGGGGAGGAGCCGTGAAGACTGGTCTACAGAGAGGTGGTATGAGTTTGTGGGTTCTGGAACAATCTGAACCCTTTAACAACAACGTGAACAAGGAAGAGCAACGAGGATTATTAATAAAGGCGTGCGAAAAAGTGAGGGGCCGGTGTGGAATTTTCGAGTTTTTTTTTTTACAATTTCAAATTCAAATTTTAACCTATTTTTAATTAATACAGGCTTACCATGATTTTGGACAGTAGGTTTGATCTCGAAATACATTTTATTTAAAATATGATCATATAAATTAATAAAATTTTGGATCGTTTTATTCCTCAGTAATATTTTTAAGCCAAAGCCCCTTAGTAAAATTAAAGCCACTGATTTTAAAGAATAAAATTAAAACGAAAATAAATTGGAGGGATAAATATTATATTGTATTATCGTTGAAAGAAAATCAAAGTTTTTTTTTTTTTTCAGTTTTTGCGAGGCGAGGAAGGACTTGCTCCATTCGTCCAGAGATGTCTAGATCGTAGCCATCCTTCTAGAAGGATCTGCTCGTGGGTCATGACTCCTCCTGAGAAACTGGAAAGAGTGAGCCACTGTTCGCTCTGTTGTTTGAGAACCATTAAAAAAAAAAAAGAAGTGTGAGATTTCGGTATGTTTTTACGGATTTTGAAATACTTTTATCTTAATTTATGTACATTATTTGGAAGAAATGTTTCTCAAATATACACTATATATGTTTTGTCTAACCATGTTCTCCATGGTAACTCTAAATTAATTAATTCATATAATTAATGATATTGAAACATAAATCATAAATTTACATTATTTTTCTAACGTTCTAAAATATTGTATATATAATTTTTCACCTTTAATATAACAAAAATTGAAACAATTTCACCCCAAGTTAACGCCTCTCAGCTGTTCAATTAAAAATCACAGTGGCGCCAATGAGTTTCTTTACCGCACGTCAATTGTATCTTTTAGGGTTTCATGGCAAGCAGCTTAATAGGCGTGTTTGGTTAGCCCGTTTAAACAACCAAATCCATTCCTGCGTTTATCGAGACAAAATTCCTCTCACATGTTTATCTCAGAATCTGTGTCCGTTCTTCTAACGGGCTATCCAGACAAACCAAATATAGGTTGGGATTACTTAAATATGTGTTTTTTGTTATTTATGAAATAAAACTTCTTGCACTTATTTATCATGCATGAGGCAAAACTATTTAAAATGAGTTTATCTAAATAGGTACTTACGGCTCGTTGGATACACATAATTCATTTTGATGGATATGGAACTGTAAATGAAAATGGATATGGAAATGAAGTTTATAAGTATGTTTGCTATGTCATGGAAATGATACATAGATTTTTACATAAAAGATCTAAAAACCCTTCAAAATTCAAAACAAAATTTTAAAGATTTAAAATAAATTCAATGCATTTTTGTTCAATTCCACACCTTACTTTATAGAATTGATTTTCATGCATTTTGATTGAATTGACTTCCACATGGAAACCAATTCCATGATACCAGACAAGTTCTATCATGAAAATGATTTTTATTTCTATATCCACCACCCCAATTCCATAGTACCAAACAAGCTATTAGAATTTTTACACCATTTTCAAACTTGGCTGCATTTAACTGCTGGAGAAAAGGTTAACAAAAAAAAATAACAATCATTCTCTTTATACACTGGTTTTGACTGTAACGGATGCAAAAAAAGTCTATTTTTATAATTTTTGTAGGTTGTCAAGTGTTACCAAGGAAGCATGTTCTATTCTCTAAACCTTTTTTCCGGCAATTAAGAATTTGTGTGGCATAAACTTTTTCGCTGCCATGTTTAAATCCAACACCATGATTTCTTAGCGAAACAATCCATTTTAAATGTCCGATTTTTTAATGTGGTTCGAAGATGGAGACATAGGTTTGAGAGCTATATTGGGTGTTATTGTTTTGATCATTAATATAAGATTCATTTGACTAATTTGAAGATATTAAAAATCTATTTAACTTTATTAATATCTCTAAATTAGTAACTTAAGCATTATATTATAATATGATAAAGTGTTTGGTTTCTTGAAGGTTTCCCTTGTTGTGTTGATGAGCTTTCCGTTTATGCCGTCTCTTCTTTGCTAGACACATGCATCCTAATATATGAAATCTTGTTAAAAATATTGTCGGGTATTAATCATTGACACTTCTTTTAACGGAGATTTAAACATTGATTCGTTAAATTGTAAGGGACTAGCCATTCTGCTAAATATGCTAAAGAGAAAGCCACATGTTGGAGGGAGCTTTCTGTTTTCCAACCAATTGAAATTGTCAATTTTACCCTGTTTTTCACACTTTTTTTTAAAAAAGTTTGATAAAATTAATTAACGGATATATTTATTATTTTTTTAAATTATTTTATTTTATTTATAAATTAATATATGATCCAATAATACACACAAATAGATAATATTTTATACATAATTTATCCAATTAAAATTTTCTTGTGATTATTTGCTGACTTTCTGTCTGCAGAAAAACTTATGTGTATGGGCTTGGGCTTGGGATGGGCAGACGTGTACGCTGCGTGACCCAAAAAACCATAACCAAGCTACATATTTTGAACCCTTTGGAAATAACCCATCGTTCATGATTTTAACTAACGAAAAGATTAGGTTAGTACTCTCACCTAAATAGAGAGGGTTCAGTTCTGGGAAGAGTCTCTTTATTGTGACTCTAGTCGTAATGCTTAGGGTTTTAGTTTTAGTAAAGTTGAGTTTATGTATTTCTAAGGCCGTGGATGCTCAATCACTTAAAAGTGTTGAGGCAATTGGATTTTAGTATTCATTCTAAGGGCTTAAGGTATATGTTCATGGATAAGATGAAATTAATGGTTAAGGCAAAAAAAAATAACCATAATTTTTGCTAAAATTACATTTAGTATCATATATCTTTTTAGATGTGTAAAAATATTATGAACATTCAAAATTGATGCACACTACTACTTTTTGAGGTGGAGTCCACATTACTTTTACATATATATAACTGATTTAGCATCTTTGCACCAATTTTTGAGTATCCATAGGTATTTTTACATTTTAGAGAAGGATGTGGTGTTAGATGTATTTTTGGTAAAGGTTTATGGGTGCTTTCGATAACCCTAAAATTAATGACCAACAAACAGAAATCAATTTAGTTGGTGAAAAATTGACTCATAGCCTAAAAGGTCGCAGGTTTGAATCTCGCTGCTGATATACAAATCTTATTAGTTGACCATTTGTAAGCACTCTCTAAGTTTAGATGCATGCTTTGACTCTAATGAGCCCCACCAATCCAACTTAGCTAAAAAAAATGATGACGAATAGAATTGTTTTTAATAGAAAGTGTTACTGGGTCTGTTTGGAATAACATTTTCAAAAGCCAAATTCAACAGTGTTTTTCGCAAAACGAGATAATCTCCTCGTCATATTTACCTCGACTTGCGTAAAAGTACTTCTCTACTGCGTTTCCAAACGAACATTCCAACTCACAACGTGGTCAATTAATATTCAAATTCCCATTAGAAGTGCTTGAATGTAGTGATCAATGGTGTCTTAAATAGTACTTGTACTTTAGAGAAAAATGATAAAATTTATAGGGAAATTTATCATCATATCCCAAGTAACCCAATTAATTGGTAAAATTTTCAAAGATCGGTAAAATTACTATCAGATCCCAACGATAGCTGGTTCGGTTGTTGAAGGCTGGTGAGGTTGTTTATAACAAATGAACCAGTTATGGATGTGACTTAATGGTAATTTTATTAATCTTTAGAACATTTTATTCATTAATTCATCTATTTAGGACCTGATGGTAAATTTCACAAATCTATATAGTTTAAATTTTATTTTAATAATTTAAATTGTGTTTTGTGAACATGCAAGTATCGATCTTTGAAAAACTGAGATGCACACAAAGCATGGGCACTTAAATAGAATAATTGACTTTTTGACTTGGAATCTATTCCAAAATACATAACTAATTTAAATTAATTGAATATTTATCCTAACCTATTATGGTTTATGTAATAAATAAATTTAATCAATTTCAATAGAAAAGTTCTTACACTGCTACACGAGGACTCCCTATATAATGTCTATTTTCAAAAGGCATAACGTATGAATACTAACTAACATTCCTCGTACGTGAAAAATTCCTATTGTAGGGGTGTAAGCATAATTCTTTAATATTAATAATTATAGTTTGGCAGTTAATTTTGACTACATTAATGTTGCTCTTTTATTTAATTAGAACATGTTGAAATAAAATTATAATCAAGAAACCTGTGAATTCAGGGACATTAATTGTTTTGGATAAAGTAATGGGTTCGTTTGGAACAACATTTTTAAAAGTAAAATGCATGTTCAACAGTATTTTTCTATAAAACGGGATATATCTCCTCTACATATCTATCTCGACTTGCGTAAAAGTATTTCTTTACCGTGTTTCCAAACGGACTCAATGTTTATAAAAATTAGATTAGAGTCCATAGTAAATAGAACAGCGGGGAACATGCGGTAGACAGTTTCAACATCAATGACACTAATCTCTCACCGAATGCCACAAAACTACAAAAATTAACCTTTAAACTTCTTATTAAAAATATTTATTGATTGATATTTAATTTTAACTTCATTCATACTCCAAATCCTACAATGCTACTCGCTGCATGTGATGCCTACGTAGGAAAATGCCAAATTCTATTCAAAACACAATATTTTTTATATTTCTCTAGATAGAAAATTATTTTTAATTGTTACTTTAACAATATTTTTTATACTTAAAACCAGTTCAGGCAGCATAAACCCAGGCCGAACTGTTCAAGAACTAGTTTGAAAGTTCGGTGGAGAATAACTTTTATAGAGCTCAAGGCAAAACTTATATTTTGAAAAATAGATTTTGGGAGAATAGCTTTCAGATTCAGAGTCAAAACATATGTTTTGAAAATATAACTATGTTTGGGAAGTTATGATGAGAATAATTTTTACGGATTATGAGGCAAAAAATAAGTAGGAAAGATAAAAGAGAAAGGAAGAAAAAAGAGAAAAGAGAAAATTTATTAGAAGAGATAGTATGATTTGATAAGAAAATAACTTTTTCAAAACCTAATTTTTGTTACAATACTTAAATTTTGAAAAAATGTGAGTACTTAAAGAAAATCTAGGTTTTGGAGTAAAATTTAAGTTTTTAAACAAATTCTCGAAGCCTATTTACATTTATGTATCTTTTCTTTTGTATTGATTTTTTTTAGTAAGTTTTAATTCGTGAATTCAGAAACGTATAGGTATAAAAAGCAATAAAAAATTTAAGAAATTAAATATTTAAAGCAAACAGACTAAAAATACATTTTTTTTTTGTTTTCCCCCCTCGACGAAAATATTTTTCGAGGACTAAAATCTAACTTTACTTGTTTCATCACCTTCTCCGTGACAGCCTACTGGTCCTCACTGTTCGAACGCTTCGCTGCAGTGTCGCCGGCACCGGCACTGTCTCCGATCTCCGACGCAAACCAGCGATGACATCCACGAAAGCGCTGAGTATGAACTTGTGCGATTTCTTCTCATTAAGGTTGAGGTAATAAAACAGAATCTCTTCCATGAAATCCCAATCCACCCTTTCTTGATTCTTCAACCTCGTTTCCACCATATCCTGCATGGACCGCCGGAAATCCTCGTACGGATTCGGCGAGTACATCATGACGGCAATGAAGTCTCGCGGAAGCGTCTCCGCTGCCGGACTTTCAAGATGATTATAAGATAGATCCGGATCATCGTTGAGGGTTGAGGCCGAGCTTGGGCTTGAGCCGGCTTCGTCGTCGCACGTCGTCGTCGTCGCGCTTAACCTCGCGGCATCTTCTACCAGAGAGCCAGACAATCCCGGCGTCACGAAGAACCGGTTGGAGCCACGTAGATCCGGCGGGAGGCCAAGGTCGAGGCGCGGCGATTCAAACAAAACCGGTTCTAATTGCGGGTGATGAGCTTCGATGTCTTGTACAGATTCTGCATTTCTCTCCGTTTCTTCTTCATCATCTTCATCTCGGACATACAGAGACTTGAAATTCTCGAACAGAAAGCGATCAACATCAGATAAAGAAGCAGCATCATTATTCTTGCTGTGTTGATGATGAGACTGATCTCGAGCTTCATTTCCAGGGTGATCAACGTCAAGGGACAAGGTTTTAGGGTGCTTACAGGCGGAGAAGACCCAATTTTTGGAAGAAGAGAAATTGAACTGGGGATTCGGGTTTCGTCTGAGCTTGGAGATGTAGTTTTGAATCTTCTTAGGCATGATTGATGGTACCTGACAAGTAGCTTGACGACGAGGCTCAGGCGATGATTCATCACAGGAGTGATGTTGTTTTATATACACAGAGAAGGACATATGTAGAAGGTGAAATAATAATTAAATTAGGAAGGTGAGGAATTATCTAAATTAGGTTTACAAAATTAGGGTTCATGTCGCATCCTGAGAAAACAACAAGACAAAGGTGGGGAGAAATTTGTTGTGAAGCATGATTATTGGCCTAATTCCATTAAATGTGGTAATGGGATTAAATGGAAGGTACAATATTGGTTGACTAATATATGTGTACCAAATTATGAGGAATTTTGGAGACTATATATATTGGAAAGATTGTAGCTTGTATATAAATATAAAAGTGGTAATGGCTTCCCAGATTTGTTTTGGTGGCCATTATGTATTTGCTCTGACGTGAAACTTATATGGGTAAACAATTAATGGTGCATTTAATTAGTACTATATTATAAACGTTAAATGAGTTTCTTTTCTTAATTTCGTGAGTTATATCAGCTAGGAGACTGTTATGAATTGGTCGAGGTTTTGGAAGTGAATAATCAGAAATGAGTAAGCAAGTGGTTAAATCTTGGTCAGTATTTATTGTAATTTTACAATTAATGAGTGATTAATAAGCGTTTTTATTCTTTGCTTCATTCCTAAACAGAGCCATGGAAGTAAATTACCAAAAAGTGCTTGGTTGAATTAATGAGGGCATCCAATCACCGTACACATAATCTCGAGTTTCGAGCTCTGGATGCAATTAGATTAAAATTTGTTGGGAGAACTTATCACCCGAGACGTTCCATGAATGTTTGATCTGTATTAATTTGTTGCTCAGATACCTAATTATAGTGTTTAGAAAAAGTGTCAGATACCAGATGACAAAAAGGAAAAAAAAAAAAAGAGCCATGGAAATAAATTAGCATTATCTCATTTGAATTTATATATAGTCATCATTGTATAAATTTTAGCGATGCTTTGGATGGAGTACATATAGCTTTGTCTAATAGCTTTTTTGGTGTATTTATTTTTATTCTTTTGGTTTTCTCTATTAATTTTTATTATAGTTTACGTGACTATTATTTTTTATACTTATAATAAATATTTATATATTTTAGTTGGATGGTAAATGTTAGAAAACTGTGAGTATAGTCTTAAAAAAAAATTTTGTTCTATTATTTCTTCCTTGCACTATCATACAGTAAAATATATCCCTCGTTGGATTGAATGTCAATTTTTCATATTATTTTTATATATTGTTTATTATGATATGCATATAATTTATTTGAATGATGGTAAAATGCCGAAAATAAAATGGTTTATTCTAAATTCAATACTACATTGTAACTATAAAATAATCATGGACTGGAGGTTCCGTAGATATACAGACGTCGGAAAAGGCGGACAGGGTCGGCCAATATGCACTGTAAGGTTGCGTGTAGCTTAAAGAAGCTTGGACGTTGAAGACAAGGTCGGTCGGTCCATGTGGAGTGAGGTGAGTAGGACGTGGCGTGAGCAAGGGTCAATATGGTGATGTGGCATGCCACCTGTCCAGTGACCCGAACATGGGAATGGTCTGTCTGCTGATGTATATGTTGACATGGCCGATGACTAGTTATAGACTTTCGATGACATGGATGATGATGGCTTGATTGTACGATGAGTATGACACACTAGGTCATGTGGCTGATAATGTTGATAATGACGAGGACGGCAACAGGAAAATTGCAATGATTATGATGATATGGTGTGTATTTGGGAATTAACTGGGAAAAAGGAGTTACGAATTCCGAGAAGAATTTATGGATTTCAAGATATTTTTTATGAATTTTAAGATGTTTTTTTTATAAATTTTAAGATGTTTTTTACGGATTTCAAAATTTATTTATATTAACTTACGTGTATTGTTATGATACAGATTTGCCAAACATGTACATGGAAGGTAACTCAATAAGATGTTGATGTGGCTAGTGTCATGAATGCTGATGTGAAGCTAATGTGTATTCTTGGCTTGCATGACAATCAACTAAAAATTCTTTTACTATTTAAGTGGCAAAACCCATATTATATATTTATTTTATACAACATAAAATCATTTAAAATAAGTTGATTTAAATACCAATGTTAAACACGAATGATAAGATAATATGACGGGGATTGCAACCTAGATGATGAGATGGTAACAAGCTTATGATAATTGGACGTCCAGGACAAATAGCATATGTTCAATGACATGGATGATCACATGATATGCAATTAAGGTATGGTAGATGTTTAAATTAATTGTGAAAACTACTTTTTTAACGTGATTTAAGTTTATGATGTAAGCTCAAAACATACCCAACATTTATGACATGCTCGGTGAAACGAAGGAGATTGGGAAGCCCGACATTGATTGCAACAACCAACGAGCGAGAAAAGGTCAAAACGTGATTTGTTATTTTTAGGCGAGCTAATCTCTGTGACTAATGTTCCTCCCGGGTTATAGCAATAGAAGTGCAAATAAATTGAAATTTCTTAAACGATGCCGTTTTGAAGCGGTCGAAGTCCCTCTCTGGATCTTTTTGGTTTGAACACAGGTCCCTCCCATTCCATTTGTAACAGAAATACCAGAAACATGCAAAACGTGCAGTCAGATAGGGAGGCGGCGTGCAGCCCCAGGAGCGCCGAAAGTAGACGAAAGAGAATAGCCGAGAGAGGTTCCGATCGTCTGGCCTTGATTACCGGTCAGATCCAAACTCTTCCCCCGTTACCGCCACCGCCACCACCCACTCCGTCGCCGCGAGCGTCGCCTCGTTTCCAAATCACACCACGTCACTTTCGCCCCGAATCATTACCTGTTGAATTGTCTCAAGAATTGCAACCCGATCTAAGAAATACTCAGTCCTTTTCTATCCCAGGTTCGGTTCCTTGCTTCATCCAAATGTATGAACGATTTTTCATCCGGCTGTCGGAATTTACTCGGTACTGAAAAATATATGAAGATTTTCATGTCGTTATATTATTAAAATTTTTTTTTATCGTCCCTTCGTCGACATCCGATAAAATTTATTGTATCATCGCGTTCAATACTAACGTTGAAGTGTTTAGCAAATAAAAAAAAAAGAATTTCGATTATTCACTAGAAACAAATATACGTGGGAGATTGTTTGACCGTAAATTTCTAAGGGACTAAACGAGGAAGATTCATGTTAACCTTTTTTTCTGTTATTATCTCTCTTTTACATACTCTTATATTAATTACAACGCTAAGACTAGTGATGTTAATCAATTTAATTAATAACATCTCACTTTATATCTCCAAGATGAAGTACTATCATTTAACTTCGCCGCCGATAATGCGGTCTTTTCATTTCTGTTCAAACCTAATCGTTCTGCAAAAACTCACTGCACTATATATATACAGCATATGTTTTAACTTTTAAGTGCATCATTGTGAGGAGCATATAACTAATTTTTTTTTTTTTTGGAGAGTTCGAGAGAGAGAACGGTGCTTTCATTATTGCGAGCGCACTCGCCCACACACACACACACATCTTATTGATTTACAGTTTAGACAATGAATAAAATACTCTGCATGTTATCAGTATTATGCACAGTGATATGTCTTGATTACCCTCCGATGAATATTTTCCGTGACTTGATGTTAATTGTGGCCATCACTTCATGACTGGAGAAAATTATATGTACTAAAACTGCTGTTTGGTTTTTACTGCACAAAGACCTCCCTCATGGAAATAAGGGAGGAATTTAGGGAGGTTAATATTGCACAATTGCATCTAATTTGTGAATTCATTGGGATTTGCAGCCAGTGAAGAAATCAAAGAAGGCTCTAGATTTTCTTCAAGGCTAAGACACCAGTCCGGGTTCAAGATTTCAAATCAACGTAATTTTGAGATCACAGATGAAGAGGAAGTTCTATTCCAGGATTCTGATAAGACTTCTGCAGAAGCCACCAAACATCAAGTTCCTGTGAATGATGATGCCCACATAAAATCAACTTTAGACATACTATCACATCCAAGTCAGGGCAATTATTTTCTTCTTTCGCTTAAATATACTTCTAGCAAGAGACAATTCAGTTTAATTTCTCTAAACATGAAATTTTGCCCTTGATTGAATAACAAAAATCCTTCTCTTACTCTGAAGAAACGGGCCCCGTCAAAAGTTGTTTCATTTTAAAACTAAGGAACCAAATTGAACATTTCTTCTGAGATCAGTGTGATCAGAACTATATTTAAGCTTACGTTGGATTTAAATTCATCTGACTTTTCAGCTGCTGCTGCTGATGACGAGGGTTATTCAAGTGCTCCTAGTTATTCTAGTAGGCAAAATCCCCAGGATGGAGTTAAGTTTTCGAAAAGAAGAAATTTTCAAATCAGAACTGAAGTGCAGTCTCTTACACAGGATTCTGATATTAGTCATGGAGAGGTGCAAGAACAAGAAATCGTGAAATCATCTTCAGCCACTCCAAGAGCTCGAAATAAAGCATCAGATGGCAAAAAGAAGAACCCAAAACCTATAAGCTTCAACCCCACTCTCTTCTCTTCAAGAGAAATAAATTCTAGCATCATTGCTTCTGAGACATTCCGCGCTCTCTGTGCTCTGATCGTAGCAGTGCTAGTGGTCTTGTGCTACAGGGTTACTGAGAAAATTGCAGCTATAAGGCCTCTTTTTCTTGTCTTATTAAACGATGTAACAATTGTTCTTGCTCGAGTGTACATGGAGAAGATGAGAGAACCAGAGGAGGAAGAAGGCGGAGAAAAAGTTGAAGCTAATAATGAAAATGTACGCGGGCATGATTGGAATGGAGTTAAACTCTTGGAGAGAGGTTTGGTGGCTTACCAAGCCATTAGAGGTATCTTTATTGATTGCAGCCTTTATGCAGTAATTGTCATTTCTTGTGTATCTTTGATGAAGTAGTAGTTCTTGAGGCTTTCGTATAAGGTTCTTGCAATCTTCCCATCTCCATTTTTTGGACAAGTCAGTGCTCATAGGATTTCGTGTAAGTTTGTCGTACTTGTTCTAAGGATTTTTGGGGACAAATAAATTTATGACTCTGTTTTGTAATGTTCAACATATTATTGCTGAGATCTGCTAAATGTATTTGTTCATCTCTCTAGAGACTGTGAACTTAATCTAATGCCCAAATGACCACATGTGGATATAAGTTGTAAGGGCTGAAGTATGTTTTGGAACCAGTGAGCAGTGGCCCCGCAGATATAAAACTTCATTGATCACCACACACACGCACGCACGCACACAAAAACAGTCAAGGATTATTGTGCACAGTTGCTCTCAACTTCTTTTGGTAAATCAAGGATTCCCAACATCTCTAGCGAGATAATTCTTTAGTTTGTAGAAAGATATAGGGGAAAATAATATTGTAATATTTTAATTTTATTTCGATTTAATTTACATTATTTCACATTTTAATTCTATCCCTTGATTTTATTTTGTTTTAATTTAATCCTTAACATTACTTTAAATTTCACTTTGTTTCGCCAATAACTAATGAAATTAATAATTCATTTTGTTTTAATTTACCTTGTGCAAATTTTCCTTTGTTTCACTTGAAGTAATAAAAGAGAATCGCTACATCCATCCCGTCTTTAATATAAAACATAGTTGATTAGTTTTGATAGATTAATGAAGCTAAATGAATTACTTTAAAACACTTATATTTATAATTTTTTTAACTTTATTTATCTGACTTATAAACTTATATATAATCTAATGATACACATAAATATTTTAGAGAGATTATGTAATATATACAATTTATTTAACTTCTTCAATATTTTAAATTAGTAAATTAGGTCAAATATTGAAGAGATCTCCACCGTCACAAGAAATAACTAGAGTCAAGGCCATCATGGTCGATGCTAAGTGTGGCAGGTGAAAGATAAGGGTATTGAAACAAATATATTCAAGTAGGCCAATGGTTATTAGAGTTATGAAAGAGTCACGGAAGACTATTTATAACCCCATTAAGCATATTAGCGTGTTAAAAAAGGAAGGAAACAAGAGCAAAATTATAATTTATAGATAAAAATAAAAACTGAGATGGTTAATATGAAATTTATAAAAAGGAATTAAAAGGAGAAAATGAATTTTTGATTCGCTCTAATTACCGAAGGAATACCATTATAGTTCATTAGCCCTACAGGTCTGAAGGATAAGCAAGCATCAGAAAAGAAGAAATGGATTGCAAGAAAAAGGTTTATGAAGCTTTTCAAATGTCTATTTCCGCTCAGTTCCTCTTCTGATATATGTTTGGACATCAATTTGGGTAGAAATGAGTGAGTTAGAAAAATTTTCTTTACAATTTCTTCACTTGTAAGTTTTTGGGTTGCCAGGTGAAGTAATGAACTCTGAGAAACCATGGCAAGACTGGATACAAGGGTCTGTCAAGATCAAGCTTCCATTATGTTGTTATCTTACAGCAAAGAACAGAGGAAGGGGGGAAATGAAGCCATCAACCATATACAAATACTTAGACTTAAAACAACAATCCAGGTTTAATAATAAAGCAACAATTAAGAATGAAATAATTTCAACTCTACAGAATAAAGCAATAATAAAGCAACACTTAAGGTTTTGCCTTTAAATCATCAGATATTACTGGCAATATCTTGCAATTATCCTAATCCTTAATTTTAAGGAAGTAGCATACTTATACCAGTCAGAATATGTTGCTTCAAGTGAAGAAGACCATTAATTTCTGGGATTTCAAAAGCAGGAGCCAATATAGCTCTAGAAGAGCCAATACATTAATGGCATGAAAGTCTACAATCAGCTTCACCATAAGACAAAAGGATGAAGAAGTAGAAGAATATGAAATGGAAAAACATCTGAGAAAATTACTGATATAACATTACAATCATAGAGATTAAGTTACCAAGATGGCCTAATCTATTTACAGGACAAATATGCTTCAAGAGGAATCTAGTGTCCAAGAGGCTCAGAACACCCCCAAGTTTCTCTTCTGTTTCCTTCACTCTTGTCACAGTTCCTGGAAGGCACAGCAAAACGAGCTGAGAAAGAGCGAGAAACATCGTCGGGGTCGCCTGAAAAGGAGTCATCGAAGTTGTGTGAGTAGGAATCAGGATCATATTGGACATGAACTGAAGAAGAACGGCTGAAAAATCTCTTCTTTTTCCTTCTCAAGATCTTCCTCCACATTGATTTCCACCTTGACATCTCCAGCCTACTCATAAACTCACCGACAAATAGAGAGTGACTTTTGCCTATTCTCATATAACTTGACGCTCATTGCTGTTTCTGGCTTTTAAACATTTACAATTCTGAAGGTTCATGGTATTTAGAACATACCAAGGAAGAAGCATAAATGGTTTTAGAACGAAGGTGTGTCAAGTGCATGCACTTTACTATCTATAGGCTGAGCCCCACCTCCTAAATACAAACAAGCTAATCATAAAAATATGTAAATATATAATTTGGTTATTATTTAGTCTCGGTAGATTCGTCTGTTTAAGAATTTGTTCCCCTTTTGAATAGGATGCAGATGAAGACAGGTTCATGGAAATAAACAAAGAACCAAACTTCGATTGGTTGCGTGGAGTACTGAGAAGTTTCTTTTCTGAAATTTATAGGAGTTTTTTTGAGATTGGTCTGTGGAATTAAAATATGTGATTCACGAGGGACATGTGGCCTTGTTTGGTACAGTAAGTTACTTGGAGGGAAGCATGCGGATAAACAATGGAATTTTATAACGTTATTTAAATACACGGAGATTTCTGGTTTCAAAATGACCAATCTTATGCATCTAATGTGCCAAGATTTTATTAGCACAGTTGTATCGAGTTTCATTATGAAAAGTTCCTTTTTTGTAAAGTGAAGTGTCATTTTGCATTTTCAGGCTTTCGGGGAGTCAAAAATAAAACATGATATCATTCAACCATGCTTCTGTTTTAATAAATTGGTTCATATTAAAAACAAAGCAAAGTCACTCTGGCGTAACCATGTTTTCTACATTAGTAAATTGAGAAGGACGGTTTATGCTTTTTAGTTATACCTCATATCCGTATCTTCGGCCTGCCGCATGCTCAACTAATCAAGAAGATCTAGACGAGCTATTTTACAAATATTTAACACAAAGGCTAGATTATGAAGTATTTCCAATTAAAAATATATATAATTTTGGGTCTTTCATAAAGGAAAACAATTCATTGAGCTTCTTACAAATTTGCAATTGTATGAAGATTACATTCAGTTTGTTTAACATGGACAGAATATTGCAGGGCTCATCCCAATCATATAATAGGTAGTATATAAAACAGAAAATAATGTTACATATTACTTCCGGGGAAAAACATACAAACACCAAAACTCATGGTGAACTCTGGACTTTATTTAGGTTCTGTGATATATACCTTAGCTCACTGTACATTTTGGAGCATTCTAGGGCAAAATCTGACATATTCCTAAAGAGCTCTGGCAAACGATTTTTGAGACTCACTAAGGACTTCTGCCTCACGTGCTGGCACTGCCTTGCATAGGCTTCTTCTTCCTCTTCTAATCTCTTCTTCACTTGGTCAACTACAAACTGCTTTTCTGTAACAATTTCATCAATAGCATTATTACCTTGTGGCCTTTCTGGATCAGGGTCTTCTGGTATTTTCTTTTCCATATACTTGCGATACCAGTCCTGAAAATGCCTCTTTTTTCGGTCAAGCTCCTTTTGTGTTTCCTCACATTTTTGCTTCAAATGCATCTCTTCTGCTTGTTGATGGAAAATGGTGTCTATCACAGCAGCAAAGTTGGATATCGCCGTTCTAGCAACTTCATCGGGAAGTTTCTCCATAAAATCCTGCCATGCAAGGAGGAGTCTCTGTATGGGAGGATTCTTGATTCTTGGAGGGGATGATACCTTTTCCTTCAGATTGCTCTCAATAGGGATAAGATTTAATTTTAACCAACTGATTAGGGCCTTTATATACTTCCTCTGGTTGCTCATTAGCTTCTCAAATTGTGAATGCCACTCTTGCACAACAACCAATAGTTGGTATGTTCGATCATGATGGTGTTCGCTTGTCATCTTAGGCGACTGGGAATCGTCTAGAGATGCCAGTGCGAGTGCAATGTTTGACTGCTTCTCATGGTTTGCACGCATGATTCCCCACATGGCGGCCATCCTGCAGAACCATCAACATCCATCAATATCTACAGAAGGTTTTCCCCACTCTGTTCATGAATTTGAGCGCTTGAACTAATATAGGCTCAACTCAAGTACAAACAGTACTATAAAACAATCAGATCTTACAAAAGAAGAAGCTGTCTAGAGAAATTTAAAGCTAGTGACTTCAGACTACTGTTATTGAGTGCATCTGGGCACCAAAGCAACCGCATTTAGCCAAATACTCCAAAGAAAGTTCTACCCTTGCAACTCTAAATGAAGTAATATCTACCGTAGAGTTCAACACTATTCCATCTCAAGGTTACCATTAGTAAGAATATGAAACATAACTCTGCCACTAAATTTATGAAACATAACTCTGCCACTAAATTTATTGTACGGTTATCTAATGAAATACTATTGCAAACTAATTTATATTCTATAGCTCACCCATCAACTAGCTGGACAAGTCTTGGGTATAACTGTTCATCACGTAAACGGTTAATTTCAGAGACTGTTGAGTCCAGAGATTGCATATCTACAATGTATCGTGTATGCAAATGACTGACGGCTGCTTTTGCTCTCTCCAGTGCATCAGAGCTTTTACCTCTTTTCTTTAGCTTGTTAAGCGAGGCAACTTTTCTTTGGTATTCAAATTTCATCAGTTCACCTGCCTAATAAACAATATTAAGCAGCAAATTTCAGAATGGGAGGGGGGAATTATGACAGCATCATAAACCCAGAACCTTGCAGATAGATAAAAGTGTACAGAAAAGGAAAGAAAAAGTACACTAGAACTAGAGGACAAAAACTTTCCAAAGCAAGGAGAACAAATGATTGAATAGTTAGAACAATTCGCACTTTGTAAAATATTCTGTAACCTCTACCAACTAAATGCAGGGCTAGAACTTAAAGCTGATGATGAAGTGAGGCAAATGTTCCAAACATGGACCTTGGAGCTATATGACTAACTATCTAAGAAAATTACTATCGCTACAAATTTTGCTATCACAAGTTCCCAACAGACTGCAGCTTACCTTTACTTCATCATAAAGTTTCTTTTCCCATGCAAGCAACTTGTCCAGAACAGTAGCATGAGTTTCATGCCCCTCTGAGTCAAAATCATCCTTCCCATCGTCCATATTAGGCATCCCTCTAAAGGACCTATTCCAAGTAATAACTCGCATCACCCTCGCAGAATGGCCAATGTGTCCTGCCAAAGGTAAGGACTTGAGCATGATCATTATTCATTTTCAAGCACAAATATGCCAAAAAAGAAACACTGAGATGTAAATCGGTATAAACATCACTTATTACAGGTTTGATCAGTTTTGTTTTACTCTGATATGCAGTGTTCGGCTTTCCCACCAATTAATATTAACTCTTCATTATTTTTAAAGGAAATACTTGACCTCATTATTGTCCCCTGTTACGCTTTCGTTCTCGTCAATTTATGTTAAAACAATTATTTTTCAATAGAACAATAATTCCTCAAACAAGGATTAATACAGTCTCAAGATTACATTACCAAGTTCTGTACCTTTGAAACCGAAAATAACTTAAAAAGAGTTTTCTATTCAGAGTTAAAGAAATCCATGACGTTACCTCTATTATCAGCGAAATTGGAGTGATAGTGCATCCGGGTAGCCTCAAGCATCTTTGAAACTTCATGAGCACTCTCCGAAGCCTTCAGAAAATGGTCATCAAGGTCACTGAATATCTGTATCAGATTCACTTTCTGTTTCACAATCTTCCCCCCTTCCACTATCGAAACCTGTCCCTGTTTCACCTTCTTTGAACTCTTCCCGTTCTGCGCAGGTGGCGGCTCCACTACATTCTCCGGCGTAGGTACAGGTTCCGGCTCCTCAACATTTCCACCTCTCACAATATTGGGCTTCTCGTTGAACTCCTTCCTCTCAATTTCCTCTTTATTATTGATGCTAACCTCTTCTGCGGTGCTCAAGCTCGTTCCCGGCGTGTTCTCCATCAGGGGAAAGAAGTAGTCAAACGCAGGATGCGGAGGAGGCATAGGCTGACTTGTTTCAAATTGAGTCGCTGGTTTTGGTTTTGATAGAGGAGGAGGAGCAGGAGGCCGAGCCTCTTCTCCTTCTTCTTCAACCGTCTCCTTCGTCACACCTCTACTACTCCCGCCGCTACTTCTATTACTTCTCCTTCTCCTCAATCTACTATTCAGACTACCATCGTTCTCCAATTCGTCATCACCTTCCTCCTCCTCGATTATAGTCTCGACCGATTCCGGTTTGGGTTTGGACAGCATCTCGGGCATAGTCGCAGCACGATAAAGAGGAGCGGGAGGGATATTGTGAGGAGGAGGAGGCGGCGGAGGGATTTCGAAGGGTGCTGGTTGAATTGTGACGGAGGAGGAATTAGGGATAGTCGCCGGACTGAATTGGGGGGTTTGAACCTCGCCCTGAGAGAAGTCGCTGAGGGCGGCGCCGGTGTTCTTGAGGTAGGTGGCGTAGGAGGAGTGTGCGGCGGCGAAGGCATTTCTCGTCGAGACGGCATCTTTCGTGAAGTGCTTGCGTTCTTTGCATCGAGCCACTGCTTCTTCGTTCTCTATCTTCGATTGCGTACAACCCATTGTGATCGGATAGTGAATCTGAAGGATG
>JANTPZ010084625.1:0-23745 GCA_025593235.1 Vachellia pachyceras
AACACCTCGACTGCTAACTAATGGCCGAGTTGTTACACAGTTACACAATGGTTACGATGACAGTCCAACGTCCCTTAACAGACTAACGTCCTAGCTGCTTACATGGAAGGACGTGACACGTAGACAGAATGGAAGGAAAGGAATTCACACGTAAGAGAGCGGTTGCCAGAACTTGGGGACTCGCCTAATAAGATGACGTTGGTGCATGCAAGCCCCATTTCTTGTTTAAGTGAGTCTTCTAAACCTCAATCCACTCTTTAATTCTTGAATCTATCATTTTTGGGGTACGTTTAAGATTTGAAAGTTCAGAAATCAGAGGTAACCAAATAGTTTCACCGATTAAATCAGTTAATGAGTAAGATCAAGTTGTGCCGGTTAAATCGAGTGTTGCATGTTAAATTTGTTTCCAACCTTTGAAGCTTTGAGGCACGGGTTACTGTTAATCTGAACAATAATCTCTGTCTTCTTCAATTTCTGGTCTAAAACATAAGCTTTCTTGGAAGTAAGCCAAACGTTGGTGTGTCGGAGTGTTTACAAGTTGTCAAATGAGTTTGCATGTTGGTTAAGTTAAAAAATGGGGTTTGTCCTATGTGTCGAGTTAGTTCTATAATAACCACTTGGATTATCCATTATTTTCCCATTTTAAGCTGCCTCCTTACATCTGTACAGTATAAGAGAAGGGTGTTCCTTTTCTATCAATTTTTCTGATCTCATTGACTTACTATAAAACATAACCGAAACATGTTCATAGTTGGGTTTGTGGGTTCCTTCATGGTTACTAGTACACAAGCTAATTGGATGAACTTTGAACCTGGAACTCCAAAGGTTAGAAATTTATAAGGTTGTGTTTGAATGTTGATGTATAACCCATTTTTGTAATATCATTAAAGATGGAAAATCTTGGTGCTCCAAACATGGTGTTGCTGTAAATTGTAGGAGAATGAAAGTACTCCGATATTAGAAGGATTAAATGCTAATCGATGGTTATTTGTATGAGTATTTGTTGATTTATGTTGTGGAATATTTGAGGAATGAAATTGCCACTGATTGTGTAAAGATGTAATTGAGGAATAGTTGCTGTTAAGTTGAATTGAAATCTGGTTTGGATCATACAAACGAATAATTGTTAGGAAATTGGGGTAAGTCACAGTTTTGGGTCACTGACTTTACCTAAGCTAAGACAAATGCAAATGGCTACTTCCTTTTCTATGAAATTTGGTGAGCCCTTAATGCACATCTTGAGCTTTAAAATAAGTTCTAGAACATGTTGATTGGATAAGTGCGCTGGAAGTTATGAATTTTCAAATTTTGGCTCAGGAAACTGGAAAATGAGGAACATTAGCATTTTTCGCTAGTTTTTGTGAAGGAATGTTTAAGATCTGATGCTAGGACTTATTTTTTCTTTGTGGAGGATGAAAAGAGATTTGAATAACTACGTTTTGGATTTTGCAAATTAAGTAATGATTTTCCAAATTTCATTGCTGATTTAAAGGTTTGGTTGTGATGTAGTTTTTGGAAAGTTAATGGATTATAGTATTTATTATGATGATAAGAATTCCTAGTTGAGCGGATGACTTTCTTTTTTATACTTGGATAAAGAAGATTTCAAAGAGAAGAATCCTCTAACAAGAAAAAAGTGGGAATTCATTTCAAAAGGGGTACAGTTTGAGAAGGAGAAACGGGATATAAATTTTATCAGAGCCTTGTTATACGTATAATTGATATATTTTGATATGTCTGTATATCATCTAAGACTTGACACTTGCACAAGCCCACCAAGGAAAAAGATGTAGAAGGAAATCTGAAGAAGTGAAATGGACGTAGGAATATCAGGTAGAAACCCTTCTTATCTGCTACTTATATATTAAGTTCTACATGCTTGTTTGTGCCATAATTGTTATGTATGTTGTGTCATGCTAATCAATCAGTTCTACGGAAGAATGATTGTATGCTCTTAACATAGCAATACTCGCAAAAAGAATATGGATATTAGCTTTGCAGAATAATTGGTTCCGAAAAAGGACAGTTGTTCAGATGCTTAGTGGTTGAGTTGCACTTTGGTAGGAGTGTTTGATTTCTTGTTATGCAATGTGATATTTGTCCATGGCCATATGATGTGCAAAGCTATTAAGATGGGTCTTATGGTGTGATTTATTGCCGTATGTGAATATGGCTTGTTTTTGCATATTTGTGAATTATATATATATATATATACACACATGACTATATGATGAACTCTGGTTTCTACTGAAATTGTCTAGGATCTCACCCTCTTTACATGACATGCAACTAAGGCAGGTGGCGCTTGGCGCAAAGGCCCGACACAGACGGAAACTTGGAAGGTTTGAAACTTTGAAGAATTGAATTATACTTATATATACACTTATTAATTTAAAAATTGAAATTATGTTATTATTTTGGTTTAAGCCTGATTGGCTATGTATATAAGTAGATATGCTTCAAGCATGAGAAATAGTAAAAGACTAATAATGTCAATTGTAGGAAGGATGATTCCTCACATAGTACCAGGGAGTGTTACCCACACCGGGTGACTAAAGGTGATGATTACGTGAGAAAATGGATTATATCGTGAGGTTGTATGAAAAGAAATACTAACCGTATAGGACCTATGGAAGAACCAAAGACTCAATGTAGTTATTAAGCATGATTATGAAAGAATGATAAAAATTTTAAATTTTTTGAGAAAATCACATCCTAACCATAAAAGGAAGAACCTGTATGTTTAGGGTAAATGATTTTTTTTAGTAATGAGCGGCTATTATCTTAGATCATTTGTATTCCATTTCTTTTTATGTTACTCATCTTATTGTAATTATGAAATTTTTGTTTGGTTATGCTAAAGTTATTTTGCATGTAGATAATAAATCCAAAAGCTTTTAAATGTCTGGGCTAGCAGAAATTATTAGTCCCTCATAATATAGGGAATCAATATTCAAATCCCTGGAAAAGGTATCCACATTTTAATTCTAATAATCTTAAAGAACTAACTCAAATCTATGACAATTTCACACCCAGTTGGTAAAATAGAACGCAGATAAAGAAAGCACTAGAAGATCCAAAGCTCATTATCAACCATTTATTTTTCAACTTTCTGATTTGATCTCCAAGTCTGAAAAAAAATAATAATTAATTAGTAGCATAACTATTACAACAAAATGGTACATTGACAAAGTAAAAATTAATGGCCTTATTTCTTCTACACTTTCATTCGAAATTGTCTTTAGATAATGTGGATTAAACTAGAGCTAAATTAGTTGATAATGATGAGAATAAATGGCTAAAATTAATTATAGGTTATATAATTATTCAACATGTAATATTATTGTGACATGTCACTTATTTAATTTTATTATTTTGATTTTGATATAATGAAAACTATAAGAAACCAAAATTCTTGGTTCATGACTAAGTTTCTCAAAAAAAAATGTGATCTAAACATATATCAAAGAATTTTTCCTTAAAAGAAAAAACGTTTTTTCCGCAGGATGGGAATGGTTCCCTTAAGCACGTACTTTCTAATAGGTATTTTCCTCAATAACTGTATTAGAAAGAAATACATAATTAGAGAATTACTATAAGGCTCTAAGAAAGAAATATAATTCCCAAAAAAGTTTTACTAACAACATGCAATGGTAAGTTTTAGTACAGGAAATGGTGACAAGTTCATGTTGTCCATTTATCATTGAGATCTTTTGGTAACTATATACGTCCCTTCCTTAAGAACTCATAACAGTCCCTTCCTTAAGAACTCATAACAGTTCTCCCTAAAAATTAGTATCTGATAGGACTTCAAGACAAAAAAATCATGTGTTGTATTTGATCAGAAACTGTAATGCACAAAAATATTTCATTATTGATGATAATGATGGTGCTGGTGGTGGTGGTGGTATTTATTGAGTTGCTAATTTAGAAGAAATTGTAACTATGTACCTGATGAAGTCTTGAATTCCATGGGATGCCGCATGTTTGGATAGTCTCATATTGATATAGTACCAGATATGTGGTTGAATTCGTAACCTGGGTAAATCTCTCTCAGCTTTGGCAACCCTTGAAGATTCAAAAGTTTAAGCTTAGGAAATAGTAGCCTTTCATGATGATCATCAACAATTTCACCCTCGTAAGCATGAACAACCCCCTCAAGTTGAGAGCAATTAAAAATATCTATTATCTCCAATGAAGGACAATGAGACGCCAGAGGATGTGAGAACAACCTTTTTAATTTGTGGCAATGATATATTTCAACCTTTTCAAGTTTAGGGAAGCAAACAATGGAAGAAGAAAGGCTTTTTAATGATTTCTCGCAAAATATTCCCTCCCATTCCTCACAATCATGCACTGTAACTTTCCTCAACTCTGGAAGGTTTGTAACAATGGTAGGAGAGAAAATATTTTTCAATTTTGGGCATCTCCGCAATATAACTTCTTCAAGTCTATGGAAGCTCACAAGTTGTGTGGTGGGGCTTTTTGTGGTAAGCCCCACATTAGTTCCATCAGTCTCATTTCCCTGTAAATGTTTGAGAATTAAATTTACAAATAAAACCCTGTTAGTGTTACATATCATATATTGATTATTGCACACTATAGATGACACTATCTCTTATTCATAATATAGGTTCCATTTCACTTTTTTTAGAAGATTAAAAAAACTAAATAAACTAATTTAGATTGTGTGCGTGTATATGTTTTAAAATATTTATTTATATCATTTGATTATATAACAGTTTATAAGTTAAAAAAATTAGTTCAAAAAAATAAAATATATATATAAGTTTGTTTATCTCTCTTAGTCTCGAATGAGCCATTAAATATCATCACTCTTACTCTTTTATTCCCGTCTTTCTGTAAAGTAAATGTATTAAATAATTTTAGACAATACACCAAAATGTAGATAATATACTCCATTCAATCATTAGTATAAGATTTCTTTTATACCGCAATTGCACCATGAACTCAATTCGCAACAAAGATTTAAGTAGTGGCAGTATGTTTCACTCACTTCATGCAGAGTAGGAGCATTACTAATATTTCAAATAACATTTCAATTAAATAAAATAAATTTCAAAGAAATTGAAAAAAAAATATTTCACTCGAAGTGTTCGTATGCGCCAACTGGGGTTCATTATAAGTGTTCGTATGCGCCAACTGGGGTTTATTATAAACAAAACAGCCTTGAAGAAGTACTTTTGACAATTAATTAATATTATATACCCTAGGACATTTAATTAATAATATATAATTTTTTCTAACAAGTACACATGCATACTTCATGACGCACACAAATTATTTAAATATATTTTTAAATTATAATGTAAATATAAACTATGCAACAATATGCAAAAAAATCTTTATTTTTTCACGGATATTTCATTAAATGAAATTTAAATCAAAACGTAAATTTTTGTTTCCCTAAAGCAAATGCATCAACATGTGTTAATTTTTATGCAATGAAATGAAAGGGATTTTGAGAAAATACTTACATAAACTGAGCGAATCTCTCCTAGCCTTGGCAACCCTTGAAGAGTCAAAAGTTGAAGCCTAGGAAATAGTAGCTTTTCATGATGATCATCAACAACTTCACCCTCATAAGCTTGAACAACCCCCTCAAGTTGAGAGCAATCACAAATATCAATTTTCTCCAATGAAGGACAATGAGACGCTAGAGAATGTGAAAACAACCTTTTTACTTTGCGGCAATTATATACTTTAACCCTTTCAAGTTTAGGGAAGCAAACAATGGAAGAAGAAATGCTTTTTAGTGATTTCTCACAACATATTCCCTCCCATTCCTCACAATCGTATACGACAACTTTCCACAACTCTGGAAGGTTTGTAACAATAGTAGGAGTGAAGATATTTTTCAATTTTGGGCATGCCATCAACATAACTTCTTCAAGTCTATGGAGGCTCACAAGTTGTGTGGTGGGGCTTTTTGCGGTAAGCCCCACATAAGCTCCATTAGTCTCATTTCCCTGTAAATGTTTGAGAATTAAATTTACAGATGAAACCCTACCCTATTAGTGTCACATTTCATATATTGATTATCGCACACTATAGATGGCACTATCTCTGATTCATAATATAGGTCCCATTTCACTTATTTTGAGGGGACTAAAATAGCTGAATAAACTAATTTAGATTGTGCACGTGTATTTTAAAATATTTATTTATATTATTTAATTATATAACAGTTTATAAGTCAAAAAAATTAGTTCAAAAACATAAAATATATATAAGTTTATTTATCTTTCTTTGTCTCGAAAAAGAATTATATTAGGAACCATAGGTAGCACTACATAATTCATTTTTTAACAAGAATGAGCCATTAAATATCATCACTCTTATTCTTTCATTCTCATCTTTCTGTAAAGTAAATGTATTCAATAATATTATACAACAAACCAAAATGTAGATAATATACTCCCTTCCATCCTTAGTATAAGATTTCTTCTATACCGCAATTGCACCATAAACTCCATTCAAAACAAAGTTTTAAGTAGTGACAATATGTTTCACTCACTACATGCAATAGTGGGAGCACTACTAATATTTCAAATAATATTTAACTTAAATAAGATAATATTAAAAGAAATTAAAAAAATATTTCACTAGAAGTGTTTGTAATTTATATATAGATAATGCGTCAACTGGGGTTTATTATAAACAAAACAGCTTTGAAGAAGTACTTTTGACAATTAATTAATAAAATATACCATAGCACATTTAATTAATAATATATGATTTTTTCTAACAAGTCCACATGCATATTTCATGACGCACACAAATTATTTAAATATATTTTCAAATAATAATGAAAATATAAATTATGCAACAATAAACAAAAAAAATCTTCATTTTTTTCACAGATATTTCATTGATTGAAATTTAAATCAAAACCTAAATTTTTGTTTTCTTGAAGCAAATGCATCAACATGTGTTAATTTTTAAGCAATGACATAAAAGGGATTTTGGGAAAATACTTACATAACCTGAGTAAATCTCTCTCAGTTTTGGCAACCCATGAAGATCCAAAAGTTTAAGCTTAGGAAACAGTAGCCTTTCATGATGATCATCAACAACTTCACCCTCAAAAGCTTGAACAACCCCCTCAAGTTGAGGGCAACCATAAATAGTGATTTCCTCCAATGAAGGGAAATTAGATGGCAAAGAATGTGAGAACAACCTTTTATACTGCAACCTTTTCAAGTTTAGGGAAGCAAACAATGGAAGAAGAAATGCTTTTTACTGATTTCTCGCAAAATATTCCCTCCAATTCCTCACAATTATGCACTGCAACTTTCCTCAACTCTGGAAGGTTTGTAACAATGGCAGGAGTGACGATATTTTTCAATTTTGGGCATCTCTGCAGTATAACCTCTTGAAGTCTATGGAGGCTCACAAGTTGTGTGGTGGGGCTTTTTGCAGTAAGCCCCACATAAGCTCCATCAGTCTCATTTACCTGTAAATGTTTGAGAATTAAATTTACAGATGAAACCTTGTTAGTGTCACATTTCATATGTTGATTATCGCACACTATAGATGGCTCTATCTTTGATTCATAATATAGGTCCCATTTCACTTTTTTTAAGGAGATTAAAAAAGCTAAATCAACTAATTTAGATTATGTGCGTGTGTGTTTTAAAATATTTATTTATATCATTGATTATATAATGGTTTATAAGTAAAAAAAATTAATTAGTTTGAGAACATAAAATATATATATAAGTTTATTTATCTTTCTTTGTCTCCAAAAAAGTTCAACATGGTTTATATTAAGAACCATAGGTAGTAGCACATAATTCATTTTTTAACAAGGAGGCTTTAAATACCATCACTCTTACTCTTTCATTCTCATCTTTCTGCAAAGTAAATGTATTTAAAATATTAGGCTACAAACCAAAATGTAGATAATATACTCCATTCGATCTTTAATATAAGATTTCATTTATACCGTAATTGCATCATAAACTCAATTCCCAACAAAGTTTTAAGTTGTGGCAATATCTTTCACTCACTCCGTGCAGTAGTGGGAGCACTACTAATATATCATATAATATTTCACTTACATAAAATAATTTTCAAAGAAATTGAAAAAAAAAAAATATTTCATTTGAGATGTTCGTAATTTATAGATAATGCAACGAGTAGGGTTTATTATAAACAAAACAACCTTGAAGTACTTTTGACAATTAATTAATAATATATACCATATAACATTTACTGTATAATATATAATTTTTTCTAACAAGTACACATGCATATTTCATGACGCACACAAATTATTTAAATATATTTTTAAATAATAATGTAAATATAAATTATACAACAATAAACAAAATATCTTCAGTTTTCCACGGATAATTTCGTTAATTGAAATTTAAATCAAAACGTAAATTTTTTTTTCCCTGAAGCAAATGCATCATGTGTTAATTTTTATCCAATGATATGAAAGTGATTTTGGGAAAATACTTACATAACGTGAGAAAATCTCTCTCAGCTTTGGCAACCCTTCAAGATGCAAAAGTCTAAGCTTAGGAAATAGTAGCCTTTCATGATGATCATCAACAACTTCACCCTCATAAGCTTGAGCAATCCCCTCAAGTTGAGAGCAATCATAAATAGTGATTTCCTTCAATGAAGGGCAATGAGACGCCAGAGAATGTGGGAACAACCTTTTTACTTTGTGGCAATGATATACTTTAACCTTTTCAAGTCTAGGGAAGCAAACAATGGAAGAAGAAAGGCTTTCTAATGATTTCTCACAAAATATTCCCTCCCATTCCTCACAATCGTGTACTGCAACTTTCCTTAACTCTGGAAGGTTTGTAACAATGGCACTAGTGAAGATATTTTTCAATTTTGAGCATCTCCGCAATACAACTTCTTCAAGTCTATGAAGGCTTACAAATTGTGTGGTGGGCCTTTTTGCAGTAAGCCCCACATAAGCTCTATCAGCCTCATTTCCCTGTAAACGTTTGGGAATTAAATTTAAAGATGAAACCCAGTTAGTGTCACATATCATATATTGATTATCGCACACTATAGATAATATTATCTCTGGTTCTTAATATAAGTTTCATTTCACTTTTTTGAGGAGATTAAAAAAACTAAATAAACTAATTTAGATTGTGTGCATTCATTACAAGAAAAATGTCATTTAACAACTAAAAAATTTATATCTAAATGGTTATTTTCTATCAGAAAATTTTCATTTAACGACAGAAAATATTAAAAATCCTCGTTTCAGCGACGGATGGCATTTTTTGGTAGTGATTTGTGTATTTTAAAATATTTATTTATATCATTAGATTAGATAACGGTTTGAAAATCAAAAAAATTAGTTTAAAAAAATAATACATCAATAAGTTTATTTATCTTCCTTATTTATTAAGGAGGCGTATTATATATTTAAAGACAAATACGACTTTTTTATCTCCAAAAATTGAAAGGAAAACTTATTTTAATAGTTGTAAAAGAGGAAAAGTGAAAAAAGACTTTTAATATCCAAAATAAATTTTAAAAAACATTTTTTAAAATATAGTATGTAATTTAAAAATAAGGTGTCATATCTGGCATAGCTTAAATAAAACAAAGCTGAGTAATCGTTTTCTTTAAAAATGTAAAAAATAAAAAAATGAATTTTTTCTCTAAAATGAAATCAATTATTGGCAAAAAAAATTAAAATGAAATAAAATGATTGAAGCTTCATCAAATTCATATGAAGCTTCTATCTACAGTTTAAATCCATAAATAATATCTTGTAATTGTTTATAAAAAATATCTTGTAACTCTTGAAAAAGGAGAAGAAAAACAGAAGTGATTTTTCAGAACATATTTTTCTTGATTGTGATGTGTGTGCCTACAATTTAATAGTAAACATTAGGTCCGTTTAGTAAAGCGGTGGAGAAGTACTTTTATCATTTACCAGGTAAATGTGTAAAGGAGATTATCTCATTTTGAAGAAAAACACTGTTAAACGTACTTTTGTGGTGTTGAAAAGCTTTCTCAAACACCCCCTTCTCATAAAGAATAGTAAACATGAATTTTCAAATAAAATTAAAAAGTGATGGAATATAGCTAGTACAAAATTAAAATGCATGCAGAATCAAACCCATAACTTTTAAAGTTGAAGCCAAGCCGAGTTTGATGGGCAACTTAAGCCTCATTCTGTAATTAACATCGTGAAATTTGTGATAACATAATCCCAACGATCAATTAACTAGCGAATATTTTACTTTATATATATTTTTGCTACGTGATCATATTCAACCTTATGAGCACTATATGACATTTAATTAATAATATATACTTTTGTTAACAAGTAAGCATGCATATTCATGATGTGCACATTTGAATATATTTTTAATAATAATGTAAATATATATCATACAACAGTGAAAAAAACTTCAATTTCCCAATAATATTTTATTAATTGAAAATTAAATCAAAACGTAATTTTTTTCTGAAGCAAATGCATCAACATGTACTATTTTTAGACTTTAAGAAAATACTTACACATGGATAATTTTGCTTATCATGTAGTGGATTCCCTTGTGCAGCTTCATCATATTCAATGAGCTTTTCAAGTTGAGAGCACTCATCTGTGATTAAAGTAACTAGGTGTGAGAAAACTTGTGTTTGAAGAAAGTTGACCTTAAAGTGATCAATGATGAATCTTTTCCCTTGACAACGTGAAACACCTAAGTGCTTTATCCCAATATTTATATCTTTATGATCCCATCCACAATTCGCTAGCCAAAGGAAGTTTGCTCTATGAATGAGATCTTTCATTGACGAATTCAAAGTAGAGACTTTGAAGCTTCGTATACATAAAAATCTCAATGCCTCATCATAACTATCAAAATATTTTTGAAAAGGAACTTTGTAACTACCAAAACCACATGTAGAATCATAGATGGCATACCTCTTCAACTTTGAAAGAGAGAAATTCTCTGAAATGGCAGATTTATTATCCCAAAAGTATAATTCTTCAAGTTGTACACATCTTCCAATGACTTCTAAAGGGCTTTTCCCAATTTCACAATCAAATATATCCAGAATTTTCAACATTTTCATGTCTACAATTGCAGCAGATAATTCATTGAATGTAGAACCACGCAAGTCAAGAATCTCCAGTCCTTTGAGTTCTCCCAAAAAAGAGAAGTCACCCAAATTTATACCTCTAAGACATAAGTTGTGAAGATTTGTTAATGACTCAAAGATTGACCAATCAAATGGGCTTTGCGACCGCCAATCAAAGGATCTCCAGTCCCAAGTAAAGCTAAATTTTATGAGTGCCAAAACTTTGAGTCCATCTATAGCTCCAAGATCTTCAATGAGCCCATGAGGGTGAAGTAGCATAATCTCAATTGTTGGACAATGCAATTGATTAGAGAGTTTGAAATTCTCATCTAAATTCCATAATGATAGCACCTTTGTGACTTTCAAACTTTGGTGGTTGCTTGCCAATATGTTTGAAATTTCCTTGCTATCCACCAAAATTGCTTTACCTTGCTTCCTTGCAATCCACAATGCTACATCTCGAACCAAGTCATGCATTTTTACGCATGCTCGATCATCTGTACTCATTAGCAAACAAGAGTCTAACAAGATCCGAAGAGCTTCTAGAATTTCTCTTCTCGCATCCACCATTGTGATAATTATCTCCTCCGACTCAATTGTTCCTTTACCGAATCGAATTAAATCCTCTTTGTGGATTGCATGATCTTCAGGGAACATAGAGCATAATAAGAAGAGTGATTTGGTTGTTGAACTTGGTAAATTATCATAACTCAATTCGAGACATGCATAAGGGCTTCTCAAACCCGATTCAACATTCATTGGCCGGGAGTGTTTTAGTCTCCATAGTGCATATCTCCATGCTTCAATATTATGTTTTCCCTTTAAGGAGCTTCCAACTGTTACAATAGCAATTGGTAGCTCCTTGCATTCATCAATGATTTCCCTTCCCACATCATGAAACTCTCCTGAGGCCTCATCGAATAGGTTTGCATGCTTCTTAAATAATTCCCATGCTTCCTCTTTAGCTATCAAAGGCAATTCAATAATACACTCACAACCCATTGAGGTGCAAACATTCCGAAGGCGAGTGGTTAACAAAATATGATGACCTTCAACTAGTGGAATGCCAACATCTTCAAGCCTTAGATGCTCCCACACATCATCCAATATCACAAGGATCTTCATATTTTTCAATCTTTCTGACAGTCTTTGTGCTCTAGCTAGTTGAGTTGCCTCTTGAAGTGGTAAGCCTATTTGCTCGGCTATTTGCTGTTGAATGTTCCAAACATTTGGGGGCTTTGAAATGACAGCCATGATGACCTTGTCAAAAACCTTTAGTTTATCCATTTCACTACCCACTTGCTCTACCAAAGTGGTTTTGCCTGAGCCGCCTATACCATATAATCCCACCATCTTCTTGCTGTCATCTTTAATTGCCTTCAAAACAAGATTGTAAGTGGATTTCCTTGAGTTGAAGTCCATGAAGCCTTTGGAGGAAATGTTAAGGATGCTAGGAAGTTGTTTCAATTGGGAAAATGGCTCAAAGATAGCATTTTGTTTGAGGTCCATCATTTGCTTAGCCTTATCTTCCATTTGTTTTGCTAAAGAATATCTTTGGGACACATTGAAACACTTGTTGCCTCCTCCCTCAATCTCTTGCTGCAACTTTTGCACATCCTCTAGGATAGCATTCAAATCATCCAACCACTTCTTCACTGACGGCATTATTTCTTCAGTTTTTCGGTCAGCTTCTTCCTTACGCTTTTCCACATCTGCTAGTTTCAACTCCAACTCTTCTTTTACTTTGTCAACATCTCCAATGAATTGCTTGAAGCATAACAAATAAGTGACTCCTTTTGAAATTGGAGCCACTAGGTATTCTGCGACCTTTGAGGCGATTGACATCACAATGTCCACCATCTAATGCAATAAAAAGCAATCACATATACTTCGTTAATGATTTGCAAAAGCACATTTAACTGAAACAAGCTAATTATGAGAGACTGAAATTAAAGTGCACCAAAATATTAAAAGTGTATATAGACTTGGTTACAAAATATCTATCTAATTAATTAAAAAATGCGTATAAATACATAACATGCATAAAGAAATCATATTCTTATATTCAATACCTCTAATATGAATTGATGATAACTTTGGTCACAGAAGAAAGAAGTAATCAAATTGTGTAACACAGTGCTGCAAGAAAGAACTAAGTAATTAATTGTTGAAAAATGTTTATTCTTAGAAAAGAAGAAACTGAGTTGTAAAATAAGATATTCCTAATTTTAACAAGGGCCATGAAGCATCTTAAATATGATAATAGAAAATAAATTATGAGAATACAATAAAAAGCAGAAATTCTAAAGAACTAAGTAAACTAGTTATTTTATTTTTTAAGACGACATATTTACAACACAATCTCATAGAGCACAAATTTACTAGTCAAACTACAAGTATTTATCATTAAAATAGCAAAAATATACAATATAAGGATATTTATCACTATTCAATTTCCACTGAAATAATAGGAATTTCATAAGTGGACTATGATTATTTCTATCGGTGGGTCTTTAAGAATCACAAATTTCTAAATTTTGTCATTCGAAATAATTTTCCCCATCCTTAATTAAAATTAAGATTGATTAATTTTTCCCCTTGATATTTTGTAACAACAGTTAATGATGTGTGTACTTGCATAGTTTTGAATGTAGTCGTTGCAAACCAATTTATTCAAAAATTATGCACTATCAACAACAAATATGTTGGCAAAAAAATAAAAGAAAAGAAGAAGACACAACATATACACTGCCTCTAATTTTTAACATAAGATTTACTATTAGTTGAAATTATTATAATGAATTTTATTATTTAGGTTTTCTTTTAAATTTACATTTTATATTTTTAAATTCAAATTAGCAACAAAATTTATTGAATGGAACATTGTAAATAGAATAAATGAAGTAATTTTACCTGGAAAACTTATCCAAAAGTACGCAAAAGAATATCAGAGAAAATTGTTGCAAAATAATTCTAAGATCAAATTGAGTTATGTCCACATGCAATTATCATTGAATCCAATTAAATGAGATAATTAAAAGATATGTAAATTAAGGAATTTGTTTTTGCATATTATTTATGGGTTTTATAATTGATAAATAATATGGTTATAACTGATAAGTTTTTTGGCCAATGGAGAATGAAGCACACCAGATGTTGACTGAAACTAAATATAAGCATTAGCAATCAGTATGCTACAGTTTTCTTAATACGAAAACTTAAGCTTTTAATATTCATATTAATAAATTTTGTTTAAATTAAAAAAACGCACCTAGTGATAGAAAATTTAAATTAAGTCATATTGATAAATTTTGTTTAAATTAAAAAAACGTACCTAGTGATGGAAAATTTAAATTAAGTTAAATTCAGAATAATATAAAAAGTCTCTAATAAATATCAAAATAAAATATCCACACAGCTGTATTAGAATAAACGAATTGGATAGAGGCAGAAAAAAGATATTCAAATTATGAATTATGAACTGAAGACTCCTCAACTAGGGAATGAGTAGTAGGAGTTGGAAAGGTTATGACAATCCTAATTTTGCAATTCTAGATGCGCATTGCGAATATTTCATAGGTAGAGATTTGCACATAATATTTAAATAAAATGTTGAAATTAACAGTAAAATTAAATATTAGTCTTCACTTGAGTTCTCATATTTGCACATTAACGTTTAAATAAAATGTTAAAATTAAATATTATTCTTCACTTGAGTTCTCTATCGTGGTTAATGATTTGCAAAAGCATATTTGATCGAAACAAACAAATTATGAGAGACTTGATTGTACATAGAAATAATCTCAGTGTATGCTTAGTTATAAATACATATCTAATTAATTAAACAGTGCATAAAGAAATCATGTTCTTATTATATAATTATATGTAATACGAGTTGGTGATAACTTTGGTAATATCTTTCAAGTCACAGAAGAAGTAATCAAATTGTGTGACACAGTCCTGCAAGAAAGGACCAAGTAATTAATGGCAGAAAAAGGTTTATTAATTAAAAAAGACAAAGAAGCTTAGTTGCGAAATAAGATATTCCCAATTTAAATGGGGGCTATGATACATCAAGAAATGATAACTGGAATTAAATTATGAGAATACAAGAAAAAAGCAGAAATTCGAAAGAAATATGTAAACAAGATATTTATTTATGAGGACCCTATATAGTCTCACACAGCACAAATTAACAAGGCAAATTACAAGAATTTATCATTAAAAAAATGTACAATGCAAGGATATTTATCACTATTAAATTCTATAAGAATCAAATTTCTAAAATTGGTAATTTGGGATAATTTTCTCCATCCCTCTTTTAATTAAGAGTTTCCTTTTGATCTTTTATAACATCAAATAGTGATGTGTGTACGTACCTAGTTTCGTATGTAGTCGATATAAACCAATTAATTAAAAAATTATACAAATCATGTACAGCCATAAAACGCAACAAATATTTATCTTATATACTCCCTGTTTTCAATATAATATTTACTTTGCTGTTAATATGACTTAATGACTTTGATTATTTAGGATTTCCTTTTAAATTTACTTTTTATATTTTAAAATTCAAAGTGGCAACAAAATATATTTCATGGAACATTGTAAATAGAATAAATGAAGTAATTTTACCTGAAAGCTTATTCAAAAGTAAAAGAATATCAGAGAAAATTGTTGCAAAATAATCCTATGGTCAAATTAAGCTGTTGAGTGCAATTAAATGATAGATAATTAAAAGATATGTAAATTAAAGAATTTATGCGTTGGACATTTATAAGTTGTATAATTGATGAAAAATATGACAAGGTTTTGAGCCGTTGGAGAATTAAGCAAACATGTTGACTGAAACTACACTTGTTTTAATACGAAAACTAAAGCTTTCAATAATCGATATCAATAAATTTTGTTTATATTAAAACAACACACTTAGTTATAGAAAATTTAAATTAAATTATATTCAGAATAATATAAAAAATCATCTAATAAATATGTAAATAAAATAAGCCTATGTTTAGTGCCTGCAAGCCCAGTATGCTTGGCCCAGCATGGTAAAAAAAATGCCTGAACTAGGCCAAAAAAGTGAGCAGCACCGAAAGTTTATATACCTTTTATTTAAAAATACATATTATTATTCAATATTCAGTTCTCAGCTAAATAACAAATTTTTTTATTTAAAATATAGTATTTAGTTACAATCTTTTGTTGCCTTGTCTATAATGGATTATGGATATTATTTAATTCTTGAATTATGGATATTTCTTAAGACATATGGTAGTTTTTTTTTTAATTTCAAAACTCAAATTATAGACTTATTTTGAAATACTGCAAGAGGTTTAAAATTATAAAATCTATTTGAATTTTAGATTAGTGTTTATCATGTATAATTTGAATTTGACTTGACAAGACAAATAAAAAAATGAAAATAAAGGAGTTAAACTGAATGGGTTACTTTGACATAATGGCAACTTACCACAACTATTTGTAATGAAATTAAACGAATAATGTAGAAGTGTACACTAGAGTGACTCTTGGATCAAATCCGGAGTTGCCCATCTACAGAAAAAACATCAAAAAATAACAAAGATTGACTTAAAAGTCAATAAACAAAGAATCTATTTACTTGTAATATACTGATGGTATTGAAGATATTTCAGGAGCCACTTAACAAAAGGAAGGTGATTAAAAAAATAACATTTATTCCTTATTTCTTTTTTTTTCTGATGAAAATATTTAAAATTTTCATATGCACCATGATTCATTGGGGTGTTCACGGGATGGGAACAGTGCAGGTTTATTTAGTGTCTCATCCTGAAATAGACATGGGACATCAAACAGTACAGGTACCCTGGACCGTTCCAGGCCGTGTCCCAATCCTGCCCGGGTGGGGATGGGATTAAATTTGCTAATGGATTTTTATACATTTTCATGATCATAAATGGGAAACAATTTGAACCTAATTGCAATGGAGAAAATGAAAAAGTAAAGATTCAAGGAGAAAATAACTTGACTTTGAAGATAATAAGATAAAACAAAAGTGATGCTAACTTCTAATGCAACAGATATATATACAGAGAAGATAGTAGCTATATCTTTACTAGAAAGTATTAGATATTCTGATTAGAAATAAATATAAAAATAATAAATATATTCAAGTATTGGATATTTCTAATCTTTTGAATTATTGAGTCAAATATATAATCAATATCATAATCTTTTTATATAACCAATATCTTTGATTGAATCAAAGGCATTTGCTATATCATTCGAAAAAATATAAGTTATATCTTTAAAATAATAAATTCCGTATAATATTAAAAGTATCTAACAAATTTAATGTTTAATGCACCATGATTCTTATGCATAAATTCATAATAATAATTGATTGATCCATCTAATAAATACAACATTCAATCTTTAATATGTTATAATATACTTTTAATCCTTTATGTTTCATCAGTTTTCATTTTTAGCCCTTTAATTTTAAAATTTGCACTTTCAGTCCCTCCAACTTAACGTTGTTAGTCTCTTTTAACGGAAATTACTGACTCATCAAACTTAATTGATGACTATGCAATAAAAAATTGACAAAACATGCTCATATTTTAATTTAATAATATAATATATTTAATATTTTAAATTGTGTAAAATAAAAAATATTTAAAATAAAAACAACTACATCGGGTGATCGTTGAAGAAAATGTTCTGATCATTGAAAAACTGAATCAAAGGCGTTAACCGGCGTCGTTCAGTGTTCTATCGTGGAACACATTCTACTGTTCGACCATGTGAATGCCATGTCACTTATGTGTTTAATGAGTCAACAATTTCAATTAAAAGAGACTAACGACTGTCAAATTTGAGAGATTGAAAGTACACTTTTTAAACTTGTAAGATTAAAGTAAAACCTGACTCAAACATAAAATACTAAAAGTATACTTTAACCATATACGCCCCCAAGTTTACTTTGTCTTATAAATTAATTACCTTTTCCCAAAATATCTTTATTAATTATTCACATTAAGAAGTTTCGTATCAATAAGTAGTTCCAATCACATGATTAAATGGCAGCCGAATTTGTGAAACCAATTAACACATTTATTACAAATGATTAACCTAACAAGTTTATTTAATCTCCGATCAGCAAATGGTATTTTTGCATAAGGGTGTGTTTGTCTAAACATATGAGCGCATATGAATGGTATTGTTTAATCACTACCAGAGAATTAACTAAAATTGGTACATAAATATTTAGATTAATATAATCTTTCATCCTTTAAGTTTTTCATTATTTTAGTTTTTACACAATATATATTAGCATTTTTATCCTTCAATGAACAAAATGTTCCATATTTTTATTAAATTATCGGGACTGATATTTTAAATAAAATAAAATTTGATGAACTAAAATACTGAATATAAACTTAGAGACTAAATTTAAAATAAGAAAAACCTTAAAACACCAAAGATTTTATTAACCCTAAACCCTTAATTATCTTCTATCTACTTTCTAAAGCTATATGTTTGATAGTTGGATTCTAAAATCAAATTCCAATCTAAATTTATAAAAAATTATCATTTTCTATAAAATAATTATTGTTTACAAATATGAACAAAATCTCATACTCTTTAAAATTGTTTTAAACAAAATTGTTTACAAATATGAATAAAATAATTATTTTCGACTGGCCAAAAATGTGTAACTGATTCCCATACTCTATTACCCTTCTGCTTCAGTCTTCATGGAACGAGATCTTTCCTTTTTCTCCAGATTCCAAGAAACTGAAAATATTTCCTTTGAAACAAAATCTCTAGTTTTTGGCATACAAATTTCAGAAGAGAAATCGACATTCAAGCCCAAAATAATAAATCGCAACTCGGTTCACTCGTTGTCATAACCCAAACCGCAACCTTGCTTCTATAAAAGCAGCATATCTGTTTTCTTTTTAACAAACAGAGAAGAAAAGTTTGTGTATACATTTTTTAACATAGCTCCCATGTTCGCTTAGCTTTCATATTCACAGATTCAACACCTACATGTATATTAATCTGAAAAACACTTCCTTTCTCGGTCTAAAATTGAAGATAGAAGAGGATTGTTCATTTAAACAGTACACCACATATAGAGACCACAATCTCAAGAAATTTCCACATTCATGTTCGATTTAGTTAAAGGAAGCTTCAATTCTTATTTATTAAACGTTTTTTAATCGTTGAATCACTCTCCGAATTCCATTTTCAGACATTACTCATAGGGCTTGTTTGGAAGTATAGAAGACTCACCTTAGCTGGAAACTACTGGCCAGTGAATCCTTTTTCCGGCGACGTGCTCCTCTCTTTCTTGTTTTCCCCGCAATCTCTCTCTCTATATCTCTCCCGTCCTCTGCCTTCTGCGTCTATGAAATGAGAGAGAGAAGCCGAGAGAGTTTAGTAAGTGAGGGAAACCACGTGGGGTGCGTGGCAAAGGGTGAAAAGACTTTGCCATTCATTTGGTTCTCTTTTGTAAGCTGATCCTTCATTGATTATAATAAAATCACAAAAAGTTCCGAAATTATTAAATTGAATTTTCTTTCTCAATTGGGCTTTCTAAGCCCAAACACAGTCAGAGTGTTTAAAAACACTTATTCACCTTTTAAAAGTACATTCAACAGTGTTTTTCTGTAAAACGAGATAATCTTCTTCATGCATTTACCTCGACCTGTATAAAAGTACTTCTTCACCGCATTCCCAAACGAGCCCAATTCCTAAGAAATTCTTTCTATTTTCTTGAATTTTTTCAAAATTAAGTAATAAATTTCTTGAATTTATTTTTTGAGCATCTTTACTTCTTTATATATCTTCTCAATACCTCAATTATACACAACTTCAATACATCCGAGACAGCAATCATAATCATTCCCTTCTAAACATATTCCACGCAATTCTTTTTTTTTTTCTGGTTCGAAGGAATGCCAAGATTCGAACACATGACTGATTGGTGAGATTAAAATCACTCAGCATCGAGCCAAAATGCTCAGTGGCTATTCCACGCATTTCTGAATTCTAAACTATATATATATATATATATTGGTGTGTGGGAATGACGTGCTGGGCCAAAAAAGTGGAATCACGTCAAATTGAACAGCGCCATACAATTATAAATCGATTAAACTCCATTAGTTTCACATATTTTTATATTATAATGACATGCTAATTGATTTTTATTTAGATCTTATATCGACCGTACAATGTGAAATATATATAGAGAGAGAGAGAGGCGAATATAATTCATAATTATGCGTCCACGTTGATTGATTTCAAATAGTATGGATTAGTTTTTTCCATAACCGTTGCCAAAAACGGTTAAAAAAATTATTTCTCAACTGTATTTGCCCATTCCATGCAGTGGTAATGGGAAACTACTAATGTAGGTAAATAACAGTTTAAGTATTTGTTTATGAAAAATAATACCTAATTCTTAAAAAAGGAAAAGAAGAACTAAAAAAAGGAAAAGTAGTTTCTTGGGAATATATTTTTCGTATTTCTAATATGTGTGCCCTATAATTTAATAGTAAGAATTCTCATAAAAATAGTAAACATGAATTTTCAAACAAAATTATAAAGTGAACATACCAACTTGTATATAGAAGGTGAAGACATGGGGAAAAAATCATCAAAAATTTTTCATTTTTGCTATTGAATGATTCGACAGGGATTTTGCGAAAATACTTACACATGGATAATCTTTTTTATCATGAAGTAATGGATTCCTTTGTTCAGCTTTATCATCATCAATGAGCCTATTAAGTTTAGAGCAATCATTGATAATTTTTTCCTCAATGAAGGACAATTAGAAGCCAGGGAACAAGAGAATAGCCATTTCACTTTGTTGCAATAACAAATAACAAGTTTCCCCAAATTTTGGTAGGCTTGTAATTATAGTATAAGTGACGGTGCAAGTTCTAAATTTGGGACAACTTAGTATGCATATGTCACGGGGCTAGTCTTTTGACCCGCGCGGCACTTAGACAACCTTCTCTGGAAGTTGCTAAGTAAGCCTATCTAGGATGAAAGGAGGATGCTTGCTAAGTTGAGGAGAAGAGAAAGCTTGAGGCAAGGAAGAACTTGAGAACTTGGAGAATGCGAGAATTGTATTACTCAAGAACTTGAGGATTTGAGAGAACTCGAGGATGGTTTACAAATGAGGAGGGGTGAGGTATTTATAGGCCATTTCCACCTCCTTACTATTCCCACCTCCTTAATAGACGGTTGGGATTGGATCGATCCTACGGTTACAATTCATTCTCTAGAAATATCTCAACAAATATCTTAGATATTTACATGGAAATATCTAGAGGTAAATATTAAAATAATGAGGTTAGAGATGTGTAGACTTCTTTAGAATGCTCTTGCACTCTCTAGCACTCTAAGGGTTATTCGGGAGTCCTCTGGAGAGTTCTGGGTCGTTCCAGAGCCTCGAAACCTCACGGAAAATGACAGACCGTGACATTCTCCCCCACTTGATTTCGCGACGCCCTCGTCGCTCCTTCCTCCTTGTACTATTGGATTTGATCTTTGAACTGCCACAGGAGGTCTTCTCGTTCCCAACTAGCTTCAGATTCGGGCTGACCCTTCCATTTGATCAAGTACTCGGTGTAGTTGGGAACACCTCTCTTTCGGATCACCCTGTCAACGAGGATCTCTTCTATCTCTTCGTCGTATTCAGTGACGACCGCGGTTGGTGCTCTTGCAGAGATCCCTTGAGATGGATCTTCTTCGTCTCTGAAGTATTTCTTCAAGAGGCTAACATGCATGACAGGATGAATCTTAAGCTTGGAAGGGAGTTGTACCTGATACGCAACATTTCCCACACATTTGACAATAGGGAAAGGACCTTCATATCTCCTGACCAAGCCTTTATAGACTTTGCGCAGTGACTTGAATTGATTCGGCAGTAACTTCACCATCACCAAGTCACCAACTTGAAACTCGATAGGGCGCCGTTTCTCATCTGCCCACCTTTTCATCTTACGAGCAGCTTTGTCCAGGAAGGTATGAGTAATATCGGCTTCTTCTTGCCATTCCTTGGTGAACTTATAGGCAGATGGATTATCTCCCTTGTACGGAGTGGCAAGTGCACTGGGGGTCAGAGGTTGTTGTCCGGTAACAATTTCGAATGGGCTCTTACCTGTCGACTCGCTCTGTTGCAGGTTGTAAGAGAACTGAGCCACATCGAGCAACTTGGCCCAATCTCGTTGATGAGCGCTCAGATAGTGTCGAAGGTAGAGCTCCAACAAAGCGTTAATCCGCTCTGTCTGACCATCGCTCTGAGGATGAAAGTTTGTTGAGAAGTTCAAGTCCGTCCCTAAGAGCTTAAAAAGTTCTCTCCAGAATTTTCCAGTGAATCGGGGATCTAGATCACTAACGATGTTTCGTGGGATCCCCCATAATTTCATGACATGCTTGAAAAACAAGCATGCCGCTTCATCAGCTTTGCAATCTGCTGAGGCTGGTATGAAGGTGGCATATTTGCTGAATCTGTCGACTACCACCATGATACTCCCGCATCCTTCAGACTTAGCGAAAGCAACTATAAAGTCCATGGAGACACTTTCCCATGGTTTTTCAGCCACCGGCAGGGGTTCCAATAGACCAGTAGGATGTTGTTGCTCAACTTTATCTTGCTGGCATACTAAGCAGGTCCGCACATATACTTCAACATCATCTTGCATATGTGGCCAATAGAAGTGGTCTTGCACGAGTGCAAGCGTTTGAGTCATTCCTGGATGTCCGGCTCACTTTGAATCATGGCATTCCTTCAGGACATCCCTTCGAAGATTGTTCCACTTTGGCACATAAACTCGGTTCCCGGTGGTGTAGAGTATTCCATTACTCACCCAAAATCTCCGAGTCTTGCCTTCTGCAGCAAGCTTTACTAGGTTGCTTGCAGTGGAGTCTTGAGACATACCTTCCTTGATATGTTCAAGGAAGTTGTTCTGAGGCAAGCTGGTGGTGAGAGTGGCTAACTCGGCTTTTCTACTTAAGGCGTCCGTCACCACATTTGCTTTACCTGGCTTATACTCCAGTCGATAGTCAAACTCAGCAAGAAAGTCTTGCCAACGAGCTTGTTTTGGGTTAAGTTTCTTCTGTGTCTGGAAGTAGCTCGTAGCAACATTGTCTGTCATTATAGTGAACTTACTTCCAAGCAAGTAATAACGCCAGACTCGCAAGCAATGGAAGCTAGGTAATGTTTGACTCTTGCACCGTATAGCGCCTCTCGCTGTCATTCAGCTTGCGGCTCTCATGCGCAATAGGATGTCCTTCTTGCATCAACACACCCCCTATTGCAAAGTCTGAGGCATCAGTGTGTACCTCAAATGGTTTGAAATAGTCAGGCAAGGACATAACAGGCTCTTGCATGACTATCTGCTTTAATTTCTCAAAAGCATCTTGGCAACCTTGCGACCATTGCCAAGACTTGTTCTTCTTGAGCAGATCTATCAATGGAGCAGCGATTGTTGAATACCCCTTGATGTGTTGGAAATTGTGCCCTAAGGGCCAATCATTGTGCTTCACACATTATTTATTTTAATGTATTTTCTCCATTTAATTATCATAACTTTTGCATGTTTATTATGATAATTGCATCCATGGGCAAATTATGAA
>JANTPZ010084630.1:0-10326 GCA_025593235.1 Vachellia pachyceras
CCAGTTCCCATCGTCATCTTTCAGGGAGTGAATTTTATTTTTCTTCTTTCTGACAATGGTGGAGGAATGAAAAAATCTCGTATTCCGGTCTCCCCATTTCAGCCATTTACAACGAGACTTTTGAAACCAGATAAGTTCTTCTTGCAAAAGCACCTTAGAGTAATCTTCCCAAAGAGATTTTTCCAAATTTTTCAAGAAAGGAGTGTCTTTGAGAAGCCTTGCCTTATCAATACCCTCAAGCCTTTTGATAATTCTTTTCTTCCTGAAAGTAATACTACCAAAGTGATTCTTATTCCAACTCTGGGCTTTAGGAATGAACGAGGAAATAGCATCATTCCAATTATTTCCAATTTTGTCAACTACTCTTAATCTGCCGAGATTTTCCACGCTTTTCCTAGGAGCGCATAAAATTCGTAATCCGTGAAATCCGTTCGGATCCAAAGAAAATTCTTCGGATTGACCCCGCCCAACGGTGATCCATTACGAGCGGGCTAAAAATCCGCCCATATAAATAATACACGGGCAGGATATGGGCATGCCAACGGGCTGTCCGTACCTGCCTGCATATGTTTTATTTAAACAAAAAAAAGCCAAATACCCTAGCCCCAAATGCCCCAAAATTTGGGCCCAAATTGGCAGTGCAGTTTAGATGCATAATGCTTCTTCTATTTTAAACCTAAGCCAGTATTACAGTCATTTGCTTCCCCGTGCCCTAGATTCGCCGCAATCGACACCGAACTGAGAGCTCTGTCGCTGATGATCTTCATCTTCGTTTAATCATTTTTGAGCTCAGCCCAGCACAACGCTACAACCTTCCATCACCATCTGTGTCTTCGTTTTCGAGCTCGGTTGTCATCTACTGATGCTCTGCTCTTCAAGTCGTCGTCGCCATCTATTGCTGCTCTGGTCTGTCGCTTTGCTTATGCTCTATTGTCATCTTCAAGTATGTTGCTCTTCAAGTAATCTTCCATTTTCGTCTTTGTTTTGCTTAGGTTCATTCTGCTTCTACAATATGCTCTGTTGCATATTTTGCTGTTACATATATTGCTGCTGTCATGGATTTAAATTGTTGTTTATTAAATAATTAACAACTCTCTCAAGAATGTTCTAGAATACTCTGGAAGTTTCTAGAATGTTATAGAAGCATCTGGAAGGATCTGGAATATTTGTGGAAGGCCCTGGAAGATTTTGGAATGTTGTAGAAGCCCCTGGAAGCTTCTGGAAGGATGTGGAAGCTTGTGGAATGTTGTGGGAGCTTATAGAGACTAGTCTAGAACATCGTAAAAAGATTTAGAACATGTATGATATTTCTAGGTTTGTATAGAATTTTCTAGATGTAAAATATAAACCGTAGGATCAAATCGATCTCCACCGTTCATTAAGGATGTGGAAGAGTATAAATAGATAGTGTATGGGTGAATTGTGTAGAAGTGAGTTGAGAGAATTGAGTAGAAGAGAGTTTAGAGAAGTCATAGAATTGATAATTGAGGGAGTTGAGAAGAATAAGACAAAGTGTGTGATTGAGGAACTTGAGTGTGTGAGAGAAATACAAAAGTTAGTGTATTTCATCTCTTCAGTTTCAAATAAAAGTTTCATTTTATTGAAGTTCCTCCTTCTTTGTTCAAGCTTCCTATCAAATAGTTCAAGGGTCTACCACACAAATCCCACCATTGTTGTCATGGATTTAAATTGTTGCTGTCATGGATTTATATTGCTGCTACATATATTGCTCTTGTCGCCAACTCAATCATGGCATACATATATTTAAATTGCTGCTACATAGATTTTTCCTGCTATTAGATTATAATTTTACCCCCAATATGCAGATTCTAAAGGAGAATAAAACAAGTGGGATGCAGATTTTAATGAACGGTTCAAACATAGTGAGTATTGGAATAGAATTTAGTACACTTTTGTTTCTCTCTTATGTAGTGCTTGGGTTTGGACAACTACCCAAAGCTTCCCCCGTTAATGCTGCCATGTTTTTTTGGCCAATATTAACATTGTCGTGTCTGATTGCCCTTTTTGGAGGAAGGCATTTTATGTTCCAAGTATTTCCTACTAGTCTTCCTTTTTCAGATTGATTTTTGTTGCCATTACCAGTCGAAGATTAACCCTTCTTCAACCCTTACACTTGCAGGACCACCTAAAGCTTTACATGAAGATGAGACTGAGTTTCTTGATAATTTGGAATTGGTAGCACTTTTTCCAATCATTGTTTTGAAATGTTTTAGGGATGGAAGTCCTATTTCAGGTTTGGTTATAAGCATTAAAAATGTCGTTTTCATTTTAGATTTTGTTCATAAAATAGTGAATTGTTTGCAAACAATTATGTTCTTTTCTTTTGGTGTGAGAGTATTATTTCTTCTTCTTTTTTTATGGTTTGAATTACTATATCCTTACAACCTTCCAGACTAGGAAACTGACCATAAGTTTCCCTTCACTTTATTCCTCAGGAATTTGCCTTCTCTGTATTTAGAAGGTACATGAGAAAATACTTCTATGTAACAAACAACTTTTTCAAGGAGTCAGTATAAGAAAATCAAACAAATAAAGGATTGTTTCATGGATTTATAGATGACATCGAATTTGTTTCTCTTTTGATATGTGTGTAAGTGCCCAACTAAAATTCTTAACTGTTTTTTCTCTCTCTTTTTTATATTCTTAAACGGGTTACCCATCACCCTCAAAAACCCGCCCATATATTTGTACCCGTGCATCTTTAAACGGCGGGCTATGGGCTATGGGCTACGGCACAGGCTGTCCAACCCGCCCGTTGCTCACCCCTAGCTTTTACTATCAAAGAGAATACCGGGAATTTTTCCTTATGAAATCTATATAAATTTTAAATTTTTATTTTGTTATATAAAATATTATTTTCAGTTAAGTTCATCTATTATTTTCTAGCGTGCTTGAAAGAAAACCTCTATAGCTTGCCCTTAAATGTCTTTTTCTTTTGTGACACTGGCCTTTAAATTTTGTATCCCACAAAGTACAAGAAAAATATGTAATGAAGGAGCAAGTCTCATGCATGTTTGTTTAATGAAAGTTTTTGCCCAACGAGGACGTGGTTCGAACTTTGAATTTCCTACCAAGGGCATATTAGTTTATTCTGTGCATATTTAGAAAGAATTTGTTTCCAACGATACACGCAAATGAAGATAAAATCATCTCGAAATCCATAAAAACCATCTTAAAATCCGTGAATTCTTCTTGGATTCTGTAAATTTCTTTCTCCCAACGAATTCTCAAACACACCCTCTACTTAGTTTTTGGTAATAAAGATAGTAAATCAAAATCCTTGTCCAAATGTGCTAATTATCATTTTATGAGAGAAGTTCAAAGTCAGGCTAGATTAGATTGTAAATCAAATGAATTCTTCGTCGATTTAATTTTGGAAGGAAGCATAATAAGTGATTTGCTATACCTGTTTAAGGTTGATTTAAACTTGTGTGGAATCCCAAAACCGATTCTTAGGCTCTAAAAAAATCCCTTAAAAAACCTCCCCGAAGCAAACGCACCATGAATGCCAGGTGGGTGCTGGCCTTGTTCCAATTCGTGATTCACGTGCGCCCTCAATCGCGTGAGTATACCGATCGTCTAAAAGCCTTCAATTTTTCGATTGAACCAGCAATGCGGCTCCAAGGATCACAGCCTCTGTAGTTGTGGAGCATTCCTTCCCGCTCGCTCGATCTCTCAGATGGCGAGGTTGTTACCGGTAGTGGCAGCACTCAACACTGTCTTCCTTATCCGTGGACAATTCGTTCAGTCTTCACCGGCAAAGTTCGACGACCTTCTCCGATATCCTGTCGAGAGTTTTTGCCTTTAACTTATAGTTCCTGCCGGTTATCAATGCTCTGAGATCATGGTACTTCCCTCGCATAATTTTGTACTCCAAGCTAATGCGCGTAAAGAGAGAAGAAGAGAGAAAATAGTATTCAATATTTAAGACAAACCCATACATCTCTATTGATCCCCTTTTATACCAATAATTCTTCTAACTAACTACTAACCTCTTGAACTAACCTAACCAACTCATAACCACTTGAACCAACCTAACTGCGTATTACCACATATCAATACTCCCCCCAACAAAAGATCCCTGTCCTCAAGGATCAATACAAAACATAAGGAAACATATATCTAATACAAGATTGATTTTTTTTTATGCACAGACCAGAATGTGCTGAACTTAGTAAGAAAACTAGCGAGTGTCAAGAGCCCCAGCATGTTGCAATATTCCTTATGCTAGAGGCATATGTTCACAATCCAAGCAAGCCCATGAAACATCCAATATTTAAACTTCAGCAACAATATGCCACACATCAATCGAAAGCCTTTCGAACCCATATATGAGTGAGGAATCCATATCCAAACCCCATCCCAATAACGTGTCAGTGCAGTAGACTTCTGATTACTGCCACGTGAACTAAACTCTAGGAGCTCCTTTAATCTTGCATTCGACCAAAGACTGAGTTGCCCCAATCGGATTTGTTTTTGGGTCGTCCGTGCCCGTCATCAATTGAACCGTTTTCTCTAGTGCCGCCGTTGGAACTCCTCCAGTTGATAAACAATGTAATAGCTCCAATAAATGCGATGGAGTCTGGGTTGGCAAGGCCAAGAATCCTTGCGGCGTTGAAGGAAGAGTCATACCTCTCGTAACATCGCCACTTCTCTGTTCCTGTCCCAGTGAAATCGGTATTGGTCCTAAGCTGCAGCAACCTCCCTTTGTCTTCCTCATCAGTGTCAACCACTGGTTTTCTCATTCTTGGCGATTTATTCGTCACTTGCTGATGGGGTATATTCCTTTTGGAACCTAATTTTGGGGAATGAACTGGAGAGATCCTTCTCATCCCGATAGGGTTATTCCCTTTCTTCTGTTCCTCAGTGTTCGTTTGCCTACTCCGGTTTGGGCTCTTCACAATGCTCTCGATGCGAGTAGGCGAGCTCAAGTTCCTAAGTCTGGGTTGGTTTCACAATGCTCCCGATCCAACTCAGGTCTTTCGCGCGTGGGGCTCTCGATGGGAAAAGTCTCGTTAGCAAGGTTTAGGTTGCCCCAAGCTCGAGGACTGGATCGAATTCTCGAGTAAGGAGAGTCACAGCCGATCCTTCCAGGTCGATTCCATGAAGCAGGAGATCTTGTTGGCTTCATCACAACAATCGGGGATTCATTCGTTGAGATGCTCCCATCGAACACAAATTTCCTCTGGTTAGCTTGAAATGAGGATTTTGTGGAATGCAGCAAACCCTTAGAATGCAGCAACTGATTCGGGAGGAAGAATCGTCGGCGAGGAAAGGAAAGGAAATTACGGTGACAGAACCCACCGTGACCTTCACGATTTAACGAATCATGTTGCGCCGGAATCAATTCTTGGATTCCCTGACTTTTGGACCAGTTCTTGATCTGTCCACATCTTTCTTCTTCAACTATAATGTCGTTGATCATGTTCACGTTTGCAGACTATCAGCTTCCTCTACGTTCAGATCATGTATCTCACATGTTTCTTCAACAACATCAATAGTGAGATTCAAAAGTGCATCAGATTCGCCCTCAATTCGTTTAGGATCTGCGTTATATAGAATCTTGGATTCCCTTTTCTCGAGTCTTCCATATTTCTCTATCTGTATTCCGTCTTCTTGAGAATCAATCTCATGCACTTTCAAATCCATCATACCTTCGTCTTTACCTTTGTCGTAGTCGTCCAAGGTCCCCATGGCTTCTGCAATAATTTCATTGTTCTGTGCATGGTGTCCTACAGCAACATTGTCAGTTTGAGAGGAGACACCTGTAATATCAGCATTCTTGGATTCTTGCTTCACCTTCTTGGCAGACTTCTCATGGAGACACGTGAAAGATATGGCACTGGTTAAACTACTTAGATTGAAGTCTAGGACAACATTTCGAATCTTCGATCGAAGGCCCAAGACGAAAAGGTTGATCGCAAAGGCGTTGGAAATCGGTGCGTATGGTAAGATTGCCTCAGATTGCTTGGCATACTCGTTCACCGTTGACTCATGCTTGAGCAATTGAAGCTCCAAGATGGCTCTTATTTCAGTAAGTGTCTGTTGGACTGATTTTCCGGCGATCGCCACCGCCGACGACGGCCAGAGGACTGGCTCTGATACCATTGATGCGCGTAAAGAGAGAAGAAGAGAGAAAACAGTATTCAGTATTCAAGACAAACCCATACATCTCTATTGATCCCCTTTTATACTAATAATTCTTCTAACTACTACTAACCTCTTGAACTAACTTAACCAACTAATAACCACTTGAACCAATCTAACCGCGTATTACCACGTATCACAAGCTATAGTTTGTTTGATAGGACCGGTTGGTGCGACGGTTTGAGAGTGCAGAGGATAAACACAACGAAAATTCATATATTAATCACCGATGGAACCGAATAAACTTGGTCAAATAGCTATCTTTTTTTTTCCTTCCGGAATTTTGTAAAATTGATTTCTGAAGTTGAAGGAGTGGAAATTTAATATAGCTAGTTTTTGTTGCTCTTTTCCAAAAATTTGTCGGTAGCAAAAAACGTTGAGTATATGCGAAATATTTACAGAAATCACGTACTTAAAATGGGTTTTCCTTGCTTTGCTTCGTCATTTTACTCTTTTTTCGTACTGTAGTTTGAATTGGCTTTGCTTACTGAGAATTTGTCTTTTACCGTCAGATTGAAACGAAGGACGGTTACTTGTTGGCTCTTCACCGTGTCTCGTCTTCTCATCCTGATAGTGCGGGACAACGCGGTCCTCCCGTTCTGCTTCAACACGGACTCTTCATGGTGAGCTTTCACGTTATGCCTGCTCACTTAACATAAGACAATATAGCTGAACTTTATGCTTAATATGTGACAACATGTTTTCTGTTGATGAGATATTGAAATTATGACAGCATCACATGGATAGTGTATGAATTGGTTAAAAGACTTTACAATTAGTTGCTTGCAGTGACTTAATATAGTTTGGCTTGCCCAGAACAAAGTGAAAACTAAAAGCCAATTACTCAATTTGCTGGTGTGTATAACATGCAATTGTGTAATTAAAAGGACGGCGCAGCCTGATTTTTTAAAAGAGGAAATGATTGATTATTAGAATTTAGGAACGAAAAACCAACTCTTTAAATCATAGATGTTTAAGTGTTCATAATATGGTCTCTTAGAAAACTAACGATGCATGTGAAAAATGCATACAAGATTTATGTCTCTGCATATCAGGGTGATATGCTGGATGGTATGCAATGTCCCTGTAATTTCTTGATGTCTAAGAATAAGTTATGCAGATTGCAGAAGTACTAAGAAAGCTTTTCTAATTTTGTCTTAACCAAGGACTCTATAATGGGGTTGTGTGTGTGGTGTGGTGGGGGGCTGTGTTTCGAGCTACATATGAACTTCACTTTGAGTTTCGTTTGTTTTGTGTGATATTTTCTTTTTCCACTACTGACTGAGATTTCATGATTTTTTTGGTTGCTATATTTTTCTCTGACATGTCTTCATTTTTATAGTTTCTTTCAAATTAAACTAAATAATCACATGAGTAGCCACTTAACATGTTCTACAATAACAGTCTGCATTCAAATATGATTCTTGTAAATGAAGGATGAATTTCTCTTGAGACTCATCTGATTTCACACGACACTGGTTGCATTTGATGTTTAAATGTTTGATTGTGCGAGCTATTAAAATGCCTTAACATTTTAACTATTTTAGATATTTAGTATTTCCTTAATGCTTTTGGAGTTTTAGTTGGTATTGATATTTATGACTTTTATGGGATAAACTTTTACATTATGTATAATATTTTCTTCATTAGGGGGTGGAAGGGGATAAAAGTGTATATTTAAAGAATAAAATGATTGAACGTCAACATTTGTTCATTAATGTCAATTTTGAGATATGACCAGGCAGGTGATGCGTGGTTTCTTAGTACTCCAGGACAATCACTGGGCTTCATCCTAGCAGATCATGGTTTTGACGTTTGGGTAGGAAATGTGCGTGGAACACGCTGGAGTTATGGGCACAAATCTTTATCAGTGAAGGATAAGGTATGTAGAATAATGAATGAAGCTGATGATTATTCCTCATTGTAAACAATGAAGATGGAATGAAACAGCAGATGACTACCGTGTTTCCCTTTGTCCTATTTCTAGTTTTAGCAATAACTTTTGGCAAAAAAAAAAGTTTTAGCAATAACTAATTGTGGTTAGAATTAGGGAAAAACAAGGGCAAAGTATAATATTGTCATGCATGAGATTTTTTTTTCTTTTTACTCGTCAGTCTTGAAAAGACCATTGGTTAATATTTTGTATTGCTTACCATGACAATTTTAATATTTTCATTCTTGACTGTCGAGCAGCTGTCTAAGATCAATGGTTAGTGTCAAGAGTCATACCCATTATGTAAGAAGACTAGTTGATAGAACAATGCTTCTCTCACAGGAATTTTGGGATTGGAGTTGGCAGGAACTAGCCTTGTATGATCTTGCTGAAATGATTGGCTACATACATTCAATAACAAACTCAAAGCTCTTTGTTGTTGGACATTCACAGGTATTGCTGATCGTTGCACATCATCCTTTACATCTGTTTTATTCTTGCTTTAGTGTGTGTTTAATACAGTTGTCACTTTTCAGGGGACAATTATGTCTTTGGCAGCCTTCATGCAGCCAGAGATAGTAAAAAAGGTTGAAGCTGCTGCTCTTCTATCTCCAATATCTTACTTGGATCATGTTGATGCACCTTTTGCACTTAGAATGGTTAACATGCACATTGATCAGGTATAGGTCACTTCATTTTGTTAGTTTTGTCTGGAAGTTGATATTTGTGATGAGTAACGAGTATTGGGTTGTACAGATGATCCTTGCCATGGGCATTCATCAACTCAACTAGAGAAGGTTTTATTGTTAGACATTCCTTCCCTTTTCTCTTCCATCTCTCGCTTAAATTCTTGTTATTTTATTTATTTAGCACATGCTGACGATATGCAATTTCCTTATCTCATTTTCAGTAAGTGGGGTGTCAGTTTTTTGGATTCAATATGTAATAGCCGTTTAAATTGCAATGATTTGCTGACATCAATAACAGGTTTATCTCTCCTTCAGATTCTGCCTGCATGGCTCTGTTTATGTTTCTGTGGCTTTGAGTGCACATGTTAAGTGATTCACTATATGTTTTGGTGTATTCTACAGCTTTGTTTGGTTTGCCCGTTTTGCCAACGGGTGCGTTTACCGAGATAAAATTCCTCTCACATATTTTACCTTAGAATCTGTGTCCGTTTTCCCAACGGGCTATCCAAACACACCATTGCTTGGATCATTTTGTCTTATTTATTTTGTTCCATCCTTTTTCCTTCCCTTGTTTATTCTTTAGTGCTTCTCTATAATGTGCTTAAATAAAACTTACAGGGAAGAATTGCTGCTTGAATAACTGACGTGTCGATTTTTATCTTCAATATGAACCTCACCCGTCATCCTAAAAAAACTTGTACCACCTGTTCCAGAGTAAGATTCGTTTACTTTCACTGGTAACCTCCGTTGACAATCATGTTATGAGTTATGACTGTCCGAAATCTGTGTGGCTGCTGGTTTTAAACATCCTTAAAACTGTCAATTGTATTCTAATATTGGCTGTGTTCGGGGAAGCGTTTGGACTCCCCAAACGCACGTTCAACAGTATTTTTTCACAAAACGAGATAATCTCCTTCACATATTTACCTCGATTTATGTAAAAGTACTTCTCTACCGTGTTTCCAAACGGACACATTGTTGCTCTTTTTCTTACCTGCTACGTATTATCTCAATCTATTCGTGTAAACATATTCACATTAGAGGATCTCTGCTCTGAAATATTTGCATGATGAGAATCAAGTGGATAAACTAGCCTTTGGATGGACAGGGATGATAGAAATCTTGTAATATAGGTTTAAAGAAAATATTGATAATGACAGAGATTAATTTGAATTTCCTGTTCCCCATTGAATCTGAATTTAATCAACACGGTCTCACCATGGAATTCTTGTGTTATGTTCATTATTGATTTGAACATCCTGTTCATTATTGAACTAAATCAACACAGGTTCTAACGAATTTATTTGTTAACCAGTGATCCGCAAAGGCACTTTCTGTCAGTATGATTATGGAATCCTAAAAAATCTGAGAGTATATGGCCAGCTGAAACCGCCAGAATTCAATCTTGGTGACATACCCAAATCGTTGCCTTTATGGATGGCTTATGGGGGGAATGATGCTTTAGCAGATATGATTGATTTTGCTCACACTCTGAAGGAACTACCATCCACACCAGAGCTTGTTTTTGTTGAAGAT
>JANTPZ010084632.1:0-15904 GCA_025593235.1 Vachellia pachyceras
TGTGTGACCCATTGCCTTTTCCGGTTCAACGTCCGATCCGAGTTTTAAAACATTAAAATGAATGCCTCTTGTTTAGTTGTCTCTTGTTTTCTTCTTCCCTTTTCCAATTCACCAACATTTCCAGGAATTTCAAGACCTGCACCCAAGAGTACCACGTTTTCCAATTTCAATCCTTCTTACCCAAATTGATTGTATAGTGGAAACTTATGTGTGGTTGTTTAAAAATATAAGGTTTTGTAATTCATTCATCACTGTAAATTATTCTTTTCATATACAGCCACTATCCTAAAATATTTTGTGGTTGAAATTTGTTGTTCTGCGATTAGGATGTTAAATGCATGTGAATGAAGTGCTTCGGATACCGGATGAATCAAAAAATATTTTACAGTGTTAGGCACACTTGAAAAAAATATTTTAAAGTGATGGATAAACCTCAAAATACTTAATGATACCGAATGCAATGGAAAAATACTTCATGATGATGATGAATCAATCATTTAACTCAAATATATATATATATATATACTCATATCTTCCATAGTTCCATGCTTGTTATGGATATATATATATATATGTATGTATGTATGTATGTATAAGATCGTTGGAATCAGAGATGTCAACTAATTAAATTTTATCCACATTTTATTTTATAAAAAATACAAACTATTTAAACTTGTTATGGATGATATATGTATATATATCAGACATGCATTCTATATACTTCTTCAAAAACATATACTTTTAAGTTTTTTTTTAAATCACTAGCTCACTTAATCAAACAGTATGTGAATTTGTCTAAAAAGCATTTTTACCATTAAAATTTTTTAATTTACAAAATTGCTGGGGGAATATTTACATTGTGAAGATAATTTAAAAGAGAGAATTAATGAAAAGAAAGGCAGAGCAAACCTCAGATGGGTCCAGCAGAGAATGGGAGGCATTACTGTGTCTCCTTGTGGGCGAAACTAAAATCCCATAACCTCTTTTGCTCTCTCTCAGCACCTGTTTATCCAAATTCATGCATTATATTACTATTTTATTCAAATCTTTAATTTATTAAATCATTAACAGGAGAAAAAAAATATCCCTAACAACATTGAATTTTGAATCCTCTAAATTGTGAACCTTTGAAATTCATGAACTTCACATAAGATGCTTTATAAATGGTCTTATATAGATACTTGTAGAAAAAAGAAGAAATAAATTCTCATGTAGAAGGGTCAGGGGTTTTTCTATCACTACCAGAAAAATACCATTTAACGACGGAAAAATATATCACTAAATGGTTATTTTCAATCAAAAATTTTTTATTTAGTGACAAAAAATATTAGCAACTATCATTTTAGCGACGAATTTTCCGTCTCTAAATGGCATTTTTCTGGTAGTGTATTTACGAGAAGGACAGAATATATAAATTACAATTTCGATAAATGAAAAATTAAAAGTGATTTGGAGATTAAATTGATAGAGCAAATCATTATGGATGTGGCAAAGTTTAAATATTTCAGATCAATTATTAAAAAACATGATTAAATTGACGGAGATATTTTCACCAAAAAAATTGATGGAGATATTAAAGAAAAAAATTAAGCTGGGTGGTTTCAATATAGAAAGATTATCCTTGTTAGTTATGATTGAAAAGTTCTTAATAAGGTAAAGAGAATTTTTTTTCCTAATTGCCAGAAGACTAACAATGCTATATGGTAGTGAATGTTAACCTCTAAATGAACAATATGAACATAAAATATATGTAATTAAGATCAAGATGTTGAGACATATATGTGATCTTACAAGAAAGAATATGTCATAAACATATTCCAAGAAGGGTTGAAGTGGTATATATTGACAAGAAGATAATAGAAAATTGTATGAGGTGGTTTAAACGTATACAAGTATAAGGCTATTGGATACAATAAAGAGGAGGTAGATGATGAAGTCATAGAGTTCTATGAAACAAGATAGAGGAAAACTGAAGAGAAAGTCTGCATTTATTAAGTGGGATTATTGGCATCATGCGATTCATGAAGAACTCAACTTAATGTAACAAAACTCGTTTATAAAACACTCATAAATGTTGACATGGTAAGTTTTTTTTTTTAAAAACTAATATTCACTGGCACAAAAGAAAACCATACTTTGAGAATAACAACATTAGAGATTAGAGTTAAAGGAATGAAAATATACTTTATATGACAAAATTAAGACCAAAATAAATAAGATCAAGTACCAAAATTCTTCTTTTTTTTTTTTACAAACATAACAATTAAGTTGTTACCTTGAAAGCATCTTCATCGGTCGTATCATCTCCGATGTAGATTGCAAGCACGTCATCTTCCCCTTCACTTAAACCTGCAAGCGCTATTTCATTTCATGCATGCATTTTCACACGCGCACACACACACATAAACTTAACACAAACAGATTCAAAAACCTCATTTATTATATATGATTCTTACGTACCCAGAGACTCAAGTAAAAATTCAACTGCTTTTCCTTTGTTCCAATCTATCACAGGACGAATATCTAAAACCTGTCACCCCAATAACAACAAAAACAAAAAATTCATATCAACATGTTATCACATTATTCAAAAGCTTCCAATTCAGAAAAATGTATATTACCAGTAGCGGACTCAGGACCCTGACTCAGGGGGTGCAAACTATTTTTGGATAAGATAAATGTGACTTATTCTTAAAATCTTTTAAGAAGAATTTGAGCAAAAATTTAATGGGTTCAAAATTAGCAAATGAGTGTGTGCAAAATAAAATACATAGTACTAATATATACCTAATTTTTTGGAAGTCAGGGGGTGCGCCTGTACCCGCTGGGATCTACGTAGGTCCGTCCCTGTATATTACCTCTTCTACTTAACATGAGTCTCAATTAGTTTTTCTATAGAGATTTAGAAGTCTAAATAAACTATTATATTTCTGATATTATAAATTGATATATTATTATAATATAACGACACGTATAAGTATTATAGTTGATCCTTGGAGGATTCTTTGCCTCTTTGGTGAGTTCCAGTAGTGCATTGCTATGGTTTGGCTTTCGAAGGTTAGGCTTCTAAGATGCTATCAGAGGAAGGCAAGCTCTGTGACGGAGGTGATAATCGGTTAGAGGTTTGGTTTATGGGGTCCACTGGGTCGATCTCTGATAGCGATCTCCGGTGGGTGCCTTTAGCGTCTTGGGAGGTTATATTTGACAAGCTCTGCCAAGGACGACTCATGACCCAACTTATCAGTGTCGCAGCTGGAACGGTTGAGTGCCATGGTTTTCTTCCTTGATTCTACAGTTTAGTCCCAACTTCCAGTGCCTGCTTAGCGATAAGGCTTGGAGGCAAATCAATGACGCTTTGTGGCCCAACAAATCTGCTGCAAAAACCTCGCCATCTATTGATGCCTCCCCTTTTTCAGCCCCATGTCCGTAGTTTTGGAGGAGCTCGTGACTGATGATGCCGAGCTCAACTCAAGGGGTATGATGGAAATGGAGGTGTACAGTCTCAGGTTCCAATTCATTATTATTTTTTGCAGGGGATTACTGATGGAAGCCCAGTGATTCAAATCGCTGGAAGTATTGGTAGCGAGGAAGTTGAGCAGAGGAATTTAGAGAAGAAGAGTGTAAAGGCTAGGGATCCTGAGGTAAGTAGCTCTACCAATACTCAAAAAGACTCGTACAGATTTATTTTGGGTTTGAGTGTTCTGATGGGTAGGGTGGCTGAATCTGCTGGTGGAAAACCTATTAAGTAGTGTTAATCATAAACCAAATGTAGCAAGATTTTGCCATTTCTGTGAGTCCAGGGGTAACTATAGGTTGATCAGAGCATGGTTTAAACTAATGATTTTTACCTTTGTTGTCACTGGACTGGTTGAAGTAGATTGGGACGTCTTTATGCTGAAAAGAAAAGGAATGGAAGCTCATTGTGCAATATTCATAGCTGTTAAATCTCTTTCTGTGATGAGTTTTTGTTGGTCTGAGATGTTCTGCTCTTGGTTGATGGCTCGTGTGGTCATGGTTTGTATTGCTAAGGCAAGGTTATATGATGATCAAGTGAGAATTACTACATTGGATTTGTTCAGTGGTTTTGCTCACGCTGTTCATCTAGGGCTTAACATGTGCATGTTCAGTGGGAAGGTCTACACTGTTCTAATTTTGGTAAAACATGTGCATGTTCAATGTGTATTGAAGCATTGTTGTTCGTTCTTAGGCTGGGGAGGTAGTTCTACTATCTGTTATTTGGATGACTATGCTTTTCTAACCATGATTATGATTATTGTCCTCCTTGAGTTTATTTCCTCTAGGAATTTGATCAGGAACCATTTCTATATATGCATTTCTTCATAAGCATATTTGGCAGCTAGGTGGTTTGTTAAAGCTTCATTGGACAACTCTTACCTGCTCAATCGGGTACTTCAAGCTCCATCGCAGACGAAAGCCTATGTGTTGGTTGTCCTTAAGAGTCCTTTCTTACTGCATTGTTGAACTTTTTAATGCTTATTTCTTTTTTTGCTTTAGGTCTAGTTGGTTTTCTTTAGGTTGGTTGTTTGGTTTGGTTTTTCTCGGACTCTGTAATTTCATTTGATTTCAATTTGATGGTCTTTGTTGGCAAAAAAAAAGTAGTTTATTTAGTTTTCATAATCTCCTAAAAAAATTAATTTTGGCTTATATTAAACCTGAGCTAGTATGTGTATGTGTGTAGTTTCATGAGACACGCATACCTTGCGTCCATGTGTTAAACGTAAAAGAGGGTAATCTTTTAACATGTCATGCACAAGTTGTCCAACAACTGTCCAATTCTGCAGTCAAAATATCACTTCGTTATAAACTGACTTTAGAGAGAGAGGGATAGGGAGATACAGTAATTAAGAAAACAACCCACCACTACCTAGTTGGAGTAATTATATTACAGACACTTACGTTTTCTTCTACATTACGATAATGTACAGAAACACAAAACTTGTGGTTCTCAACTTTTGCACCTTGTATTTCTTTAGTGATCTCCACGAGCCTGTTAAAAACCTGCACGTACGATATCGTATGTCGTATTACAAAGGGCATTAGAAAGCATAAACATGACGGGCCTCGAGTTGAGTCTTGTTTTATAAAACGTTTGCGTAATACTTGTACCTCGTCAATCATAGGCAAGAATCCTCTCGCAGGTTGAAACACTGTTATCTCATTTCCCTGTAATAACGTTAAAGACACAGAAACGGAGTCATCAAGCTCTCCATTGTAGCAATTTTTCTGGAGATGATGATTATATTCATGTACGCATACATATACGCACACTATATATATACCTGTTGGTCAGTGGAGTTAACACAGTGTGGATGGGTATCGGACCGAGTTTGACAGGCAGGTCCAATAATGTCCATCCCATGACTACCAGCATAGTAAAGTTCCGTCAGTTTAACTAAATCATAAACCTGAAATTTTTACCAAACAAAAATCATCACTTTTTTCTGGGTACGAACAAAAGTTGTGTTCTATTTTGAGAAACTTGCCTATTATTAATTATTAATCACAGTACTATGTCAGACCTTGTCTCGGCTTCTTCCAGTGATGATTGCCGTTGGAAAACAGTTTGCCACATCCCTCAGTGCACTCCGCATCTGATCATCATCACAAACGTTTTAAACGAACAGGTAAGCATATTATCAAATTTTCTCCCTACTATCCAACACCCGAATCTTATTTATCTTGCATCAATGTTATTCCAGTTAGATCCAACACTCTAAGGTGTTGGATGATATGCTATAAATAAAATTACGTTGCTAGATATAACTGAAAAATAATATGAATGTTACTTTACTCTTAATTTCATATAATTACACAAAAGTTAGCGCATCAAATTACCAAAAAGGAGCTTACAGCTTCAGACATGAAAGCACGATCTGGATCATCCACTATGGGTGAAAGAGTGCCGTCGTAGTCTAGGAACATCGCAATCTTTTTGTTCTTGGCATGCTCAATCATTTCCTCAAAACAATCTAGTGCTGATGGATAATCCAGCTGAAATAAAAAGGCAACGAAATGAACTAGGATGCAGATCTTTTTTGGGGAAATTAAAATTGTTGGCTCTTGATCTTTTTTCAGCTTTGGTGCCTCTATGGTGGTATTTTGTCCTTATAGTTTTATAAGGGTTTAGTTTGAGTTAAAACTAAAAGACCTAAAACCAAAACTGGTGTATATTGCTCTGGTCTAGTTTTGGTCCCTATGTGCTCAGAGTCTAGGTTTGGTCCCTGTATGCTTAGGGGCGTGCGTTAACTTTTAACTAATGATATTAAACTCACACCATGCATATCTTTATAAAACTATGGGAACCCAAAATCACTAATTGAACTGTAAGAACTAAAATCAAAATTCAATTCGAAAATGTGGTGATGGTGAATTTTTTTGTGTTGGGGGGCGGGGACATACCAACCAGGAGAGATAGTCTTTTTGGGAATCAGAGTGAAAGTTGTTGAAGGCCTTGGTGATGGGGAGCTTCTTCCTGGGAGGTGAAGAAGCTTTCATGGCGTCGAGCCAGCCATTGGAGCGAACATCATCAAGATTCCCTGAGCTCTTTCTGGAGCCGTTTCTCGAATACTTAACAGTAGCAGGAGAGAGAGATGAATCCTGCTGCTGCTGCTGCTGCGAGCTGTAAGTTATGAGACCAGAATGCATTCCCAGTCTTGACTTGCTTATTGGAACCGGATCAGCAAGAACAGGAGATGCATGAGACGACTTCAAATCCATTAATTTTTAATTCTTTTCAATTCAGCACTGTTTGATCGATCTCTTAATCTTTGTAACTGCTTTAACTAAATGTTTATATATATCCAACTCTCTCGATCATCACAGTTCTCTTGTCACTGCAACTTCTGGGTAATAATAACAAGTCCATCATCATCAACCTCTCTAGCATTTCTTTCAACAGCTTCAGCAACCCAAAAAAATCAACAACTAATGAGTTCTAGCTATCTGTGCATCATGAAAAGAAGATACACACACCATCTCTAGTACTATAAGTCACTTCAAATATTTTTTGTATAGGTGAAGAAAAACATTAAACATTATTAATTATATCTTAAAATGCAACTAATTTTCTAACTTCATTCATAATTAATATGCATTATACCATATGAAAACCAAATGAGCGTAATAATAAATTAAAGGTAAAATTGTAAATACATATGAAAAAATATTAACAATGCCACATAATATGATCAAAAAGTTGCTTCTCTCTCTACCTTGTAAATAGGATAAAAAGACTTAGAGGAGTATATAAACTCAATTACATGAATGATATTTTATCATAAAAAATCTATCTTATCAGCTACATTATTACAATGCATATTCATTAAAGGTAATCATGTTTAAGTACTTTCAAACATTAAATGTATACATCTTTCATAATTTGAATTCAAATATTGACTCATTATATTATAAAAAATTAACACTTTCTATTAAATTTAACTCATTGATCCAACGGAATTAATTTTAATAAAACGTGTAAAAGATGTGTTACCTACACGTGAAATAAACAAAATGAACAGTAATCAATATTTGGAAGAAAAGAGCATTACATTACCCGGTAAAAAAGAAGTGTTGTGTCAATTCATCATAAATGCCAACAACTAAATAGGAAAAACGAAAGAAAGCCCACACACGTACACATCGCACGCACAAACATATAGAGACAAAAGACATTTTAAGTACAGTACAACAGATTCACAACACAAATAATTATAAAGGCAAATTAATGTTGGATTAACAATGCTCTCATGTTTAATAACACTGTCTTTCCAAGGGGGACCCAAAATTTTCGAAACAAACACAGATATTTTGATCCCCGTGTATCCATATTTATATGTGTGTACGCTAAACAAAACTATTGATGTCTATATTCTATTTGGGAACATAGTAGTAATTGACAGTAAATATATAAAGGAGATTATCTCATTTTACGAAAAAGTACTGCTAAAGGTGTGTTTAACTTTTAGAAACGCTCCAAACATAGAACTCTTATCCAAATGATTTGTAATTATTAATGTACTTTCATGTAGTTTTTTTTGCCAAGTACTTTCATGTAGTCCCTTGCATGTAATCAATGAAAGTCCAAGAACAAATTGCTGTAGATAAGTGAAATGATTACACAAGACAGGAAATCCCAGAATAAGCTTCTTGGGAGAATTAAGCAATACTGTTATTTGGTCACATCAAGGGGATATAAAATTTAAAAAATAAGATGAAATTTTCAACTCTATTTTTTTATGGGGAATGATCTGATGATCACGATGATGATGCTTGTGATGGGAAGACTCAAATTAAAGCAGAAAACTTTTTAGACAAGGATTGTCAAATCATGCTTAATAATAAATACGGGCACTGATTATAAAAAAACAGACAAACTTTTTTTTTGTTTTCTAATTAAACTGCCTGACAAAACATGAATTGACATTAATTATTTAAATGAAATATATAAAAAATAATATAGATATAGGGAACAATATTGCCGCCTGAAGAAACCAGCGAAATGGATCTCAATCTCAACATCAAACAATTAAAAGGATCAAAAGCCAATTAAATTAAAAAGCGATATCGTTCGTGCTACATCAATCAAAAGCCTGCTTTTCTTTTCTTAATAAATTCATGTTCACGGTTTGAAAAGACAAAAACAAAACCACCAAATGAGAGAAATTAAGAAAAATTAAACTTGCTTTCTTGATGAAGAGATATGTAAAACGATTCAGACTGAAAGGAGTACGCAGAGAGAAAGAGAGAGAGAGAAGTTCGTAAGAGATTACAAGAGACACAGATCGTGGACAGATCTTGATCCCAGAAATAGAAACTTGTAAACTTAAAGATGAGATTCATGTACGTACGTACAATAACCACACAAGAAACGTACCTGATGGTGTATGGGTTTGAGATTAATTGATTCTCGATCCTACAATTTCTTCGATCGTCGAGAGAAGCAAGAACGTAGGTAGGTACAAGGAAGCTATATATATATATATATATATATAAATTAGGATCGTGAAACGAGTTGGAAGGAAATGGAAAATGAAGAAGGAAGGAACATACCCAGAAAATGGAAAGAAATAAAGAGAAGACGAAGGAAGAAGACGAAGAGTAGGGGGAAAAGGGAGAAAGAGGAAGAAATAAGGGAAGGGTTTAGGTATTTATATGTTTGAGCCTTAAGGAAGTATTTAGGTATTTATATGTTTGAGCCTTGAGGTGAATTTTAACTTTAACCCATGATTTTCTAGTTAGATTTCGATTCTGTTAATTTTTTTCTCTTCAATTAATTCCGTAATCATTTTCTTAACTGTTAAATGATATCCATGAACATTTTTATTTTATATGCATGAACTTTTGTTTTTTTTTTGGGTATAACATTTTCAGTTAGCAATATTTATGGAGATACAGAAAAATCTCTTTGTTAAAATGGATTCATATCTAGAAGAAAGAGGCAGCTAGCTAGGATACTCCTTCTGATATTATAAATAAGAAGTTTTTTTATGGAAGATCCATTTCCATTTATAAGAAATATTAATTAACAGTATGTTTGAAATTTTTAGTGTTATTTCTCTTTTTTTGTTAATTAATTATTAGTTTATTTCATTGCATTAATTAATTATCCTATTGTTTAATTCATTCACTGGCTCATCATCACATTCTTCCTCCCAATGTTTTCAGATACTTTTAAAATATTTATTTAATTATATTTGTTAGGAGGAGTAGAGGTTTTTTTTTTTTTTTAATTTGATGAAATATTGATTGATTAGTCAGTCCCACCATAGCAGAGTTGTAGGGTTCAGCAGATTGTTAAGGCGGTGACACCTGTTAAAAAAGGTCATGACGTGGACATGTGTCAGTGTGGGCCCCTGCATAGCAAGGACGAACAAATTTCGCGCTCAAGTCGCTTTCGCGCAAAGCTGGCACTCGTCGGTGCCAGAAAATATTTCCGTGAGGAAACTTTTTTTATTTATTATTAAATGTATGAATGGGAAGGACTGAATATAAGATTCATTGATTGTTTTAGGTTAAAATCGAATTAGACTAAATACATCCAGCACACAGGATATTTTTTAATATATTTTCAACACTCTAAAGCACTTTAGGAAAGCTAACTAATTAATATAATTATCTTTTTTAAATTAATTTATCTGATTTATAAATTAATATAATCAAATGATTTATAAAGAAGTATTTCAGAATTTATTTTATAATTACATAATTTGTCTAAATTTTTTACTCTCTTTAAAATAAGTCAACGAATTCTTATATTCAAAATAAAATACTGGTAAGGCAAGCATCCTATTAGAAGTTGAGTTACCTGAGGCAATACAAGAAAGTTCAGAGAATGCCAAGTAAAGTCATTGTCATTCTCCTAAGCTAAACCACAAAGTCATCAAGTGCTAGACATGATAAAATATTTTCTCAATCTTATAAATATAATCAGATGAATATAATAAAAAAAGTTCATTCACTCTATCTACGAGTGTAATAAAAAAAATTCCTTAACTCCATCTTATAAAAAGTACCATAGGAATATTCTTTTTTGGAAAATTAGTTTTTTGGTGCTGTAAGTTTTGACCCAATTGTGATTTGGTTACTGAATTTTAATTCTATACAACTCAATCCATATAGTTTTGACTCAATTGTAACTCAATCTTTTAACTTCGACTCACTACAACTCAATCACCATAATTTTAACCATTTTATAATTTAGTCTATATATTTTAGAAAATAAACCATATATATATCGGGGCTAAATTATAAAATACTTGAAATTATAATAATTGAGTTGCAATGAGTTAAAATTAATTTTAACCATTTTATAATTTAATCTATATATTTTAGAAAATAAATCATATACATAAAATACTAATTATAAAATTTTGAAAATTATAGAAACTGAATTATAATGAATTAAAATTCAGTACCTAAGTTACACCTAAATTCAATGATCAAAAGATTAATTTCTCTTTTGTTATTTTGGACTATAATGTGAGGAGGATCCACGTGGGAGGGGGAAATAAGAGTAAAAAGACGAGATGCGGAGGGCATGATGGGAGATGACGTGAATTTAGTTAAAAGTGGCTTTCTGATGAAAAACAACGGAACCAATGAGAACATGAGGGCGAGATTCCATACACGGAATCGCAGCGAAGTTCCGGTGTGCTGTCACGTGGCCACTCATCCTAGCTGGCACCAACCCCTCTCTCCCTCTTTCTTCCCTCTCAAAATAAAAAAAAAAATTAAATTGTAGGCGATAAATTAGTTCGTTAGTTAGTTAGCTTCAGTTATTGTGATACAATAGAAAAGTACTTTTACGTAAATTAAGGTAAGTATGTGGAGAAAATTATCTTATTTTATAGAAAAACACTATTAAATGTGTGTTTGGTTTTTAGAAATATTATTCCAAATAAACCCATTATTTTTTTTAAAAAAAACCAGATGTTAGTTAGTTTGCTAGGGGCGGGAGGGAATTTTAAAAATAAAGTAATTTAATTGGTTAATTCACACAAACGTGATTGTTTTAGGTTTCGTCTGGGGCAGTTTCAAAATCTATATTTTATTTAAGTACTCATATTTTTTAAAGTTTAGGTTTGAAATCTAATAATAATTCTCTTTTCAAATTACTCTATCTTATAATAAATTTTTTTTATCATATTTTCTACTTACCTTTTACTTCGGAATCTGTAAAAGTTATTCTCACAATAACTTTCTAAAATATTATCACAATCAACCTAGATTTTGCCTCGGAATCTGTAAAAGATATTCTCCCAAAATCTATTCTTCAAAGCATAGGTTTTACTTCAAATTCCATAAAAGTTATTCTCCATCGAACTTTTAAACAAACTCTTAAATTGGAAAAAAAAATTCTAGCCTTACACATATGAAATGAGGTTTTGGATTAGAAAGAAATTTTAACAAACTTCCCCATCTAATCCTTTCAATAAGCAACATTCCCTCTCATAGGGGTTATCTTAAATATAAACAATAATTTAGTTTTGTTTAAAAATTACTTGGAGGTAAGTTCTTTTGCTAAGTAAAAGTAACCTTTTAGACATTAAACATTGGCATCAATCACAGCACGAATACAAATATCAGTTCTCTACATTGCGAAAAAATAACCCCTTCCACTAAACCCAACCCTGTAAGTACATGGAGGTAAGCATGGCTATTGGGCCTAAACCGGAACCCGACGACATAGCCATGTAATCAATCGCGAAAGATCTATGACTCAGAGTTATGACAACTCAATCATTCTGATCGGTTGTTGGGTTAGTCGACTTGCATTTTTAAAAAGGAAAATTAGCATTTCAAATGACAATGTCTGCATTTTGTATTTTGTTATTGATGATTCCTGCGTTGATCACTATTAATTTAGGGTTTGTTTGAAAATCCATTCTGAAACCTAGGTTTTACTTCAAAACCGAGGTTTTGTCCAAGCAAAATTTTTTTTCCAAAAACTATTTTTTTCTAAGTTTGAAACCTAGGTTTTCTCTTTCCTACCTTTTCTTCCTTTTCCTTCTTTCTCTTTCATCTTTCCTACTTTTTTCCTTTTTCTCTTTCCTCTTTTTTACTTTTCATTCTTTCTCTTTTCTCTTTCATACCCATTTTTTTTGCTCAGAATCCGTAAAAGCTAATAACTTCCCAAACATAAATTATTTTTCAAAACCTAGGTTTTGCCTCGGAATCTATAAAAGCTATTTTTCAAAACCTAAATTTTATCTCAAAATCTTTAAAAGCTATTTTTAAAATCACTATCAAACAAATTATACTATTACTAATTAGATGATGGTAGGTAGGAATATTTTTAGATTGTGTCGATATTTGTGAGGAAATTTTAGGAGGGAGGAGGGGCAGCCTCATTTATTTGGATTGTTTGGGGTGCTCGTCGCGTCGGGTGGTAAAGAGACAAGGGCACGTGGACCCCAGAGGGAGGACAGGTGGATCCAGGCTGGCGGTGGCGAGTACTTGATGACGTGGCGGGGGACATGTGCTGCAGGGAAAGCAGCAGGCCACTGTGCTCTTGCACGTTACCATTCCCGTACGTTAGTACCAATCTCGCTGCTCGCCACTTACCATAATCCCAGATTCGCTTTCTTTCTCATTTTTGTTTTATGCTAAAATTAACTTCATCTCTATACCATTTTAGTTAATAATTTTGATTTGTTGGATTACAAAGAGATTATTAGGTTAGTAGAATCGCCAAAACTTATTAAAAGTTTATATATATCGTTCATCAACAAAATCCTCAATTAATATATGGGTATATTTAAATTCACGATTTTATGGGTTATGAGTTTAATCTTTATCAACTAATAATTTTAATTTCAAATTTATAAAACGAATGATGATGCCCACCCAAAGGCCGCACAACACACAATCACACTTGGCAAAGTCAATTAGCAAAGTTATTAAAACCGGACCGGTGACTGAACCGGACAAGACAGCGGGTTAGTAGGTCAGACCGGTGACGAATAAAAAAAATGAAAAATAAATATTATCACACATTAACAAAACCAAACTATCTAAAATTGAAATTTTCAAAAGATAAGTAGTAAATTCCATTATTAACAAAAAAAATAATTACCAAATCAATAATATACTTATAAATTATCTATTATACAACGTTATTTACAGTTTCAAAATATTCATTTTAATAAAATATCAAAATATATATATGGTAAAGGACATTTTATTTTTCCCATTCAAACACCAAAATGTTCTCCTCCATGTATTCTACAAATGGGACAAGAGCAATCAACATGCAACAAAATGACAGTATAGAATAAGGTTATATGGAAAAACATCAACTTGTATTCTTTTAGGGTGTATATAGATTTATCATTCTACTTATATTATAATTGATTGTGTTGTCTTCATTCATCTTAGCACCAACTATTTTTCTTCAAATGTATATATGCATTCCATTGATGAAGAAAATCATAATTCCTCAAGCTGTGATTCATATGTCATAGTTTCTATTATTCATATTTCACTCTAATCCAACAACTTCACCTTCATCTTAATAAATTTTGTAAAAAAATAAAAAAAAATTTTAAAACTGACCGGGTCAACACACCAAACCGAGTGGGTTGACCGGGTTAACCTCGAGTTGGCCGGGTTGACCCCAACCCGGGGTCAAAAGCCTAACCAAATTGGACCAGTGGCCGGTTCGCCAGTTTCTGGTCTGAACCGACCGGTCCAGTTTTCATAACCATGTCAATTAGGGTCATTATATTCCTTATGGCTCGTTTGGTACGCTGGAATTGATTTTAGTAAAAATTGAGATGGAGATAGAAATGGAAATGGAGGTGTAAATGGATATAAATATGAAAAAACTGAAGGGACCAAAAAATTATGATGATCACATTTATACACTTGTTGAGACACCGTAAGGCACTAAAATGTGCGCACATCTCATAACAAATATTTGAACCTCTATTTCACCATGTTGTGACCCTTTTTGTTAAATTTAACACCAGTTAATTATACCGTTCATTTATTATTATATATATAGATTTTTGATTCTTGAAGAAGAGTTATATTTAATATGGATAAATTGGAAAGGTATTAAGTTTTAAATCATTGTTGATAAGATTAAGATTTTTTTAAAAATTTGATTAAGCATGTTGAAAGCAATTTATATATAAGATCATGATGAATACTTTTATACATATAAGATCATGAAAGCGATTTATATATAATAAAGTTTTAAAAGTTTGATTAAGAATGTTGAAAGCGATTTATATTAATTTTTAAGTTGATCCTTTAAATTTAAAAAATGCAATTTCAATCTTTCAATCTTAATGGTATAAATTTATTTAATAGAAAATGATAACCAGGCAAGTTTAATCATGTGATTAAAGGATTAAATGCTTATAAAATATAGTTAAATTTTAAAATATAAAAAAAAATCATATTAAAGAATTAGTACTCAACATATTTTGATAAATTTTAATTGCAAATCAGCATTAAAATTTTTTAAATCAACATTCTCGGTTAAACTAATTTAACATTAACAATAAAAGATTAAAAGTGTACTTTTAAAATTTAAGGAATTAAAATATAACATAACGTAAACTTAGAGGACTAAATATATACTTTAATCTGAGTTTTACAATGAAATTCTAACATAAACAATTGAAATTTTATTATTTCTACAAGGTAAAAATAAAAAATAATATTAGTATCATATATTAAGGCATTGTTTGGTTGGGGGATTTTGGAAGAAAGGGTAGGGTAGGTTAGGCGTGCGAGGAAAATAAGTGTTTGGTTGAGAAGAATAAAGGAGCGTGGGATGCCAATTTTTGTTTTTTTTCCTCACCCTTCCTCTTCTCTCTCTACATACCTTCCAAAATTGGAGTTTCTTTTTGGAGGAGAGAGAAAATTGTTCTTACAGCTGAGCTAAATTACCCATGCCATTTTTCAAATATTCCATGGGTACCCCTCATGACTTGAAAGTTGAAACCATTTCTGTAACCCCCTAAACAAATTAACCATATAATATATCCCCGTTTAGTTAGATAACTCATTATTCCTTATGATGCCATTTATAATCCTTTCTGATACCATTTATCATCCCAAACAACCTAGACATTCAAAAACAATTAATTATTAAACGCTCAAGGTCTAGGGTACAAAAGTTATGATGAGACACCCAACCCACAAACTATTCACAATTTACAGTATCATTCTGATCCAGGGCACAAAGCTCGCCCACAAGTCACCATTAAAAGCCACAAGAGTCTACAATATTTAGTCTTCCCCTTAAACATGCGGGTCCATACTTAAATGGATATCTAACAAGTTAGAGTACTAAAAGACAGATTGTTACCCATAAATACAATATCCCAAAATAAACATAAGGACAAACAAATCAGAGTATGCAAGCCCTAAA
>JANTPZ010084633.1:0-20413 GCA_025593235.1 Vachellia pachyceras
CAGCATGGTTACTTAATTTTCCACTAGAATTGAATTTTGAATTGAGAGTTTGAGATCGTGGTTGCTACTCTTACTTGTTCAATATCTCAATGAAAAGCATAACTGATCCAGTGCTACCTCGTGCTGCATTAGCCATTTGTTGGGCAGCACTTGCAATTCTTAAAGCCCGCTTAAGGCATAACAGAACCCTGGTTCAAAATGATAATGAGAAAATAACCCAAAACAAGAGTAATTAAGAGAAAATTAGTATATACAAATGCCCATCATTATTTCAAGCTTGCACACACAGGGCAACTGCACGCATTGAATGTAGAAGTTAAAAATGATAGGAGAAAATGTAAACAATACTCCTCCGATCTTTAATATAAGACCTAATTGAAGAGTTGATCTTGATCATAAATGTAATACCTATCTCCCATATTGATCATTTTCATCTAACTATCCCCAAATAATACTCCCTCAACAAGGTGGTGTGTTCTCTTTAATAACAATGTTGAAGCCATAGACTACCAGGATATTTTAGGTAAAACGTGTCATATTTATCATAATTAAGTCATGTATCATAATTAACTACTTTAATCTAATCATATTAGTTAAATAGATCTTACAATAAGGATAAGAGGAGTACAATTTATTGTGAACAGTTTCCATTGAAATCTGCAATTTGGAAATACCTCAACCTCAAGACAACAAATACATCCATACAAAAGATTTGACCATTTCTCAGGAATATTGGAACTCATAATGTCATGTACAAACCAACCTCTCTCCATCTTTCAGGTCATCATGATCGTCAACCCAAAACAGATGTGAGCATGCATAAACAGCTCTGCATTGATCTGGCTTCTTCAAAAGCTTTGCTGAATACTATCCAATAAATTGAAACCCCATAAGATTTTAGAAGAAAAATATTTACAAGAATTACATAAAAAAAAATGAACTCAATAATCACCCCTGTGGCCTTGTGAGTTAGCGTATCCCTATTCTCAACACCAAAGACATGCATCCTTTGAAGAGTTCCTATTATTAAATGCAAAGCAGTAACCTGTGATCTGGAATCCTAGTATAACCACACAAATATTAAAAGGATGGTTAACACAAATTTTCACCATCAGAAAGCTTTCTCCTCCAACCTCAAACCTAATTCTCATCCTTGCCCATTAAAAGAAAGACTGGAGGCGGAGGAGGAAGGAGGCTGTGGGGGAGAGCTAGACATGAGCAGGTAACTTACAGAAATTTCTTCTTCATACAAAATATAAGCTTGGGTGAAAAATTCATATGCAACAGGCTCCATATCAGAGTCATTTGCAGCCTGATGGAAAAGAAATACAATGGTCAGCAATAAAATTATTAAGCAAATAATTGTTTTGAGGCACTTAAGCAAACATTTTCCAGCACCTCAGCACATAACAAGTACAACCGTAGAGCCAATTCTGGTGAAGGAACCGCCAAAAGAGTTTCAATTGTCTGAATAACAAGGGGGAAACATGTTATCTAAGTATCAGATAAACCTGCATATCTCCAAAAATACTTTGCATTCAACATGAATCAAAAGTGAAGAAACAAAGCGAGTTTCAATAGTCAAAAAATATCAAATTGGGAGTTCTAAGGACTGTTGCAATCAACTCACCTGATTCAGAAGCTGAAAAATTTTCTTTGGTGTTGCTGCTGCATCATCTCCAAAAGGATTTTCATCTTGACCTTGCAACTGCCTGACCAACTGTAGGTAGTACAATGGAAACAAAAAATAAATGCTCCTGATTGCAAGGATAATAGTAGAGTTGCTGCAGCACTAGTTGCTGCCCATACTGAACCTTCATAGCATGATTGTAATACACAAATTGAATCATCCTAACAATTTGACCTAGTTTTGATACAGTAGATCATTGTACAATTGTGAGCATAAGTGTGGGTTTGAGGCTTCTTTTTGGTCAAAGCCATATCTTTGCATGCAATAAATATTCTAATGGGTGATGAAAAAAATCAACTAGTGTTGGATCAAGCAAAACCTTCAGAGAAGATTTTTTTCATCAAATGAAGCCTTCAGAGAAGAGAAGACACACATCATCCTAACAATTTGGTCAAAGCCACACATCAAATGAAGGTAATCACATCATAAGCACGACCATGCACATTCGAAATTATTAGCAAAACCTTCAGAGAAGAGAAGACAAAAGCCGGAACAGTAAAAGGTAGACGCTTTGGTCCTCCATTCAGTATGTGCTTCCTCACAGTATCTATAATCTGCATTTCAGTTTCATCACATATATTAATTGAAGAGTTAAATTAACAAACAAAACAAAACCCTCGTAATAAACTCTGAAATTTGTAGTAATTATCAAGCAGTTACAGACATAACATGAAACATCATAAAACTTGAGTTTGAAACATTCAGTGCTACCTAATATTATTCGAAGGCATGACAAGTTATGATTTAGCTAAACATTGTTAAATTGCAAAAGATCAGCTTATTCTGACCCCACATCCACAGCATTATAATGCTGGACACATACGGATTTATTCAAAATTGGCAAAAGTAAAAGCTATGGGAGTGGGGGAAACCAATAACAACAGCACAAAATACTGTTGGAGAATGACTTAGGCCTCTGGCTAAGCCCACTAAGATTTTTCAGATCGGTCTTACTATATCTATCATATCCCCAATGCGGGATTCTAATAAATCAATTTTTTCCTAGATAATTTAGGATTAGGTGAAGCCGATTTATTGGTACCCTCTTCTTTATATTGGAATCACTGCCTCTACAGTATTTTGAGAAATACAATGTTATAGAATAGTAGTTATCGCAGGAAATGGGGAAATAGGAGAGAAAGAGAAGGGAAGAGGAAACAGAGAAGTTGGGTAGTTGAGTGCAAAGAATAGAAAAGGGGAGAAACAAGCTTTTTTTTTTTTGGGGGGGCGGGGGCTTAAATCAGAACTAAGCCAAATATAGGCTTACACCTGACAGCTAATACCAATGTAACTGCTTTTTCTTTAATCTTGTTTCACTAACTACCTAACTAATCGTAAACAACTCTCCCTAATTACAATTGTGCATCATACAATTTGTGAGAAAGAGAAGGGAAGATGAAACAGAGAAGTCGGGTAGTTGAGAGTGAAGAATAGAAAAGGGGAGAAAACCTAGCTTAAATCAGAACTAAGCCAAATATAGGTTTATGAAACCTAACAACTAATACCTTATATAAATGCTTCTCCTTTAATCTTGTTTCACTAACTACCTAACTGATCGTAACCAACTCTTCCTAATTACAATTATGCATCGTACAATTTGTGAGTCATACATGGCATCAGAGTGCTAGACTCATGGCTCTGAATCAGACCTTTGGTGCATATATTGGCTACCATGGAAGCATTGATGGTGACCACACTAAGTTGCACAGTGATGCAAACATCACAAGAGGCAATGAGCATGTAAGTCCACCAAAGCAAGAGCAATAGAGGTTTCCTCCTTGCCATTGTGAGTCAATCTGAATGGAGATACTTATCTCCAATGGCCCCACAGTATTTGTACAAGGGAACGATAAGTGGCTCAACCACCACAAAAAGATCCTCTGACACGTGGAATGAAGAAGACTTTAGTGGCCGTTTGGTTCAATAAATCACAGGGAATACAACAGAATGCAATACTGATTACATGGGTTGGTTTGGTAATGATACTGGGTTAATGAGAAGCAAGTTTATTTTTATACTCAACTAAATAGAAATAAATACCAAAATGACTAACATGCCCATAATCAAATTTGCATTTTCATCTTCCCTCCATCATTCCTTCCTTGTCATCATCCACAAGAAATCAATCTCATTCTCCCATTCCAATCAATACAATAAATAAGAAAATTGAAATCAAGATAGATTATGAACAAAAATGAAAACAAATAGAAATATCAAGAGAAGGTTTGGCGACATCATTGTCTTCTCCCATCAAAAATCTGAACCCTAGGTGTGTTGCAGACATCATCTTCCTCCTAGAACCGAAATGATGCCACAGTGTTGATTAGAGCAGGTCGACAGTGGTGGTAGAGATGAAGATGGATGAGGTCAATAGTGGCAGCTGAGGAACATGGAGGAGGTTGAAAAGGAGATTGAACTCATCAATGATGAAGGCTCCAAAAATGTTAGAAGGGTGACAATCACCGAAGAGGTTGGTCAATGGAGGAGGTTCTTCATGGGAGAAATGCCACTGGTGGAGAGTTGAAGGTGGGAACACTTGTAGAGGTGGATAGAGGAGGGCATTTGAGGGAAAAGATGGATCCCAACATGTGGGAATGTGGATTGAATAGGTTTTATTACATAATCCCCATTACAGTGTTTAAGAGAATCATGATGCTATTATTTAATGCCCAATACATATTTAGGGATTAATAAAAATAATAGGCTTGGAGTAGTGCAGAGGGTATTGCTCCTATCTTTGGGGTGATTTAGTCTCTTGGAGAAGCAAGAAGCCGCCCATGGTCTCTAGGCGTAGTCCAGAGTCTGAATACGGAGCATTGGCTCTGGGACACTGTACAGTTATGCGGATAAATAGGCTTCTCAGAGAATCGAAGATTGAAGTTCAATGGCCAACTCTAGCTTGGTGTCACCAAAAGTGTGCCTTAGATATTGCAAACAATTAGTGATAGAACTTAACGTATTCAAATAGACAAGCATTTCATAAAGGAAAAGGTCCAAGTAAGGATTGTGAGCTGATTCATGTCAGATATCTCACCACCAATTTGCAGATCTTCTGACCAAACCAATGTCAAACAAGAGATTTGAAGAATTGAGCAGAAAGCTGACAATGATTGATATCTATTCACCAAATAGAGATGCGTTGAAGAACTCAGCCCATCAGTGTTTTCCAAATTAGTTTTATTTACTTTATTCATCATATCCCTGATGTTTCGAGATTATGATAAATCAGTTTTATTTCCTAGATAATTTCGGATTTGGTGAAGCTTATTCATAGTCACCCTCTTCTTTATGTTGTAATTGCAGCCTCCGCACTATTTGAGAAATACAATTTCCAAGTTTTACAAATAATATTAAAAATTGGAATTCTTTGAAACTATAAACAGCCACTAGGAAGACAAGTTGCAGAGGAAAATATGTGTTTCTTCACTCCATCATCATTAATTATGATACCTTAAACATCTCTTCTGGATCCTCATTATAAAGCAGTTGGATCAATCGTGCAACAGAATTCTGCTCCTCTTGGAAATCATCTTCATCCAACTGATGACAAATTTTAAAAACAGAGATGATAAAATAGATTAGGATATCTTGTCTAACACCTAATAGATTGAATTTAAATAGTTGACTTTAAAAGTAACACGTAGATGTTAAAAAAAAAAATGGCATTAAAACGATTTGAAAACTAGCAGTGAGTTGCTATAACCTCATCAGCAGGAGTTCCATCAGAATCCTTAAGAAGCCCCTTGATCAGCTCAAACAATGCTTCAACCTACAAAAGAAACAGTCTACATTAGTAGGAACCTCAAACAAAGATTATAATTATGATAGTTCTTACCTTGTCCGAAGTAGAAATCTGTGTCCTGTTTTTCATCATGCTTTGAATAATAACACTGGCCATGACCTTAGTTGTAGGAATATCAAGGTATTCCATGACATGAGGATAGTTTGAAAGCTTCAAGGCAGTCACAATATCATTATATTTCTCTAGTGGAGCACTTAAAAGAGCAACAATCTGCTTCGTTGCCCTGCTGTCCTCAATCTTCCCTTTGCCAGAGAGTTTTTTCACACATGCCCCCTGTCAAGACAAGCAAGAAGGAAGGACACAGACTTTAGCTGGAATTGAACAAGCTGCTTACTCTTCTTGCTATAGACTCAATCAAAGCACAAGTATAAACTGCAATATTAATATTTTCTGGCATTTAAGGCCTGACCCAAATAATGTTTTCCTTGGGGCAAAAAAGAAATGAAGAATTTATCCTCGATAGTTCATTTACAATTAAACAAATCATAGAAGCAACCAGTCAACAAAATGTGCACAAGCAGCTTCACTAGATATATACCAGAACTTGATCTGCATAATCAAGTCGATCAGAGTGGACATGAAGAGTGAAGGTCAGAAGAGAAGAATATAGGGTTACAACTCCAACAGTGGGCATGTCAGGCTGAGCTTCTATCACCTGCACACTCATGAAGATTTGTCACATTCCACAAACATAATATAGTAAAAAATATAAACCAACATAAATGTGGAACCATTTGCTTCTCAAATCTCAAGGGGGATATTTAATGCATAAAGACAGAACATAAAACTTCATATGGCCATGAGAATAAAAAAGACAATACTTAACAACCCAATGCAAATAAATATTAATTATTAAAGGAAAAGGCAATTATAAACATACCATAGAAAGAAGAATCGTGCACAAATAGCCATCAAACATTTATTGTATATTTCTTCCAACCAAGAAAAATTCAAATGTAATTTTTTTTTATTATACGGATCATTAAGGATCATGGCTTCACCTCTTAACTGAATACAGGGAAAGGAGCAAGCATAATATCCACAAAAATTCTATCATCAGTCTCTGGGACATCTTTGGTAAAATGTCATAGTTTCAAAATCATCCACTGCAGTCTGGCGGATGCTTTTCTATTCAGCATTACACCATGGAAAACGCATGCAAAATGATATCCCTGGTTTACCTTGCTAATGGCACTGCTGAACTTTGAAAATGCTTCTACTTGCAAAAACTCTGGTAAAACCTCTGCACTTGAAGCAGCATAGTTTGAAAGCCTTTCCATTAGTTGGGAGAGTACTGTTTTGATGTCCACTGATGGCTGTGAAATACAGTAAACACAGTACACAACATGAAAATGAGTACCAACACCTGCTAAATATGCAGCATAACTTAGCAATGGCTCATTTCAATTATCAGGTTCATATGGTTGCAAAAAGTGAGTGCAATGGCTTCTTCCAACCTTTTGCTTCCATTAATCAATCAATTGAACTACGGGGGAAGTGATTACTATGTATATCAACCTCATAAATGAGGTAATAGACAAAGGTAGCCAATAGAAGAAGACACTCATGATGCTTCTGTGTGGCCCAATAGAAGTGACAAAATAACACCCCCAATCAAAGCAGACGCTAATGTATTTTTGTATAGGTAATTCTATCAATGCATTGTTAAAATGCATGCTGCAAAACTCTAACAATGAAACATAGTGCAAAGTGCATCAACACCGGAACTTGATTCACAATAAGCATGTCAAATATGCCAGGTAAACTTCCGTCTATTGCACAAGAAAAGGGCTTAATCTGTTTTTACCAGAAAAACAGAGTCCTAGTGGTCAAATGTTGTAGAGATACAATTCAGCCCACACTCATTCCAAATTCATGTGTTCAAAGCTAAAGAAAACATGTGAAATAGTTTGGAACTCCTAAACATGACACGGTTTGAGTTATGAAATGTGAGTGTAGTGAAAGTCAAGCGAAGCAGGGAATATATATGGGGAGCAAGTGTCAGATGGGCTAAGAATTTGGAGATTGTGGATTTTCTTTTTTGTTTCTCCATTTTCCAGGCATGTTTAACTATGATTTTCTCGCTGTTATATCTCTGCTACTTTGTCGCAGACAAAATGAATTGTAAGAGAAAAGGGTGAATCAAGGTCCAATAGAGATATACAGACTACCGAGAAGTGAAATGTCACTAACCTGAAGCTGAGGGCAAGCACCCAACAATACATCTAGAGTTTGCAAGTGATACTCATCGGGGAAGACTTGAATTAAGCAATCCATCAGGTAAAACTGGGCTATCTCATCTTTGCAATTTACCACCTGTTCAATATAAACGAAGACTAAGAAATTGTTTCTTTGGTCAACAAGCAGACGTCCCTGCATTTAAAAATGGAAATAATGAAACAACAGATCAGACCTGCTCTAGTACTCTGGGAAGTACAACATCTTTGTACATTTCAAGATCAACACCCTCTATCTGACTGAGTACATGTAGATTCTTTCCCACCTAATCACAGATCAATGATAAAAAAAGAGGCAAGACTTCTATAAGCATTTGATAATGTATACAGTCTCATTGCAGCAAAGTGAACCAGGTATGGGCTTCAGATATTACAAGATCACGCAGCTCACTCCTTTCTTTCTCCCGTTTCTCCTTATCCCAGGCAGGCCCCTGCAGACCAGAAAGCCCGACAGCAAGCCTCAACTCAGGGTCAGCTAAGAGTATGAATGAATCATATGCATAACTACACCTGCATGACCAGAAATCATGCCCTCATGATATATTTTACCCTCATGACACGCAACTATTGTGACACCATGCATGTCCAACATGAGCAGTGAAAATGCACATGTAATTTTACCAACCTGGTGTTGCATCCGCACCCAAAGTTTGTTCATCTCAGTGAAATTTTGGAGTACAAACTCTACAGCATCTGCTACAGTGTCTGAATCCCTGCAGATGTCAGGGTATGTTTTACATATCAAGTTCAATCTCAAAATGTGCAGCTAAAAATTAATAAATAGGCTCCTTCCCTCAATGAAGACAAACATAGAATCCCAGAGAGTGGTGGAGTGAAAGGAGGAAGACAAGGAAAGCTAGAAATGGGAAGAAACAAGGGACGGCAGGTGAGAAAGGAAATGGGGTATGAATTAGTGTCAATGGCATATAGATTAGGGTTGACGGAAACAATATAAGGAGACAAGATAAATGGAACACGTGACTACTCTCCCAATGTTTAGAACTAATGCGTCAGCTCACTATATCTTGTGTGGCCTAGCAGACTCAGACAGGATTGATCCCGTCAAGACAAGTTTTTTTTGTTTTTTTTTTTGGGGAGGGGGGTTGCTTGCTTACCCTTCATACTCAGAACCAATATCAGGAAGTTTATCCCTACTAATTTGGGAAAGGTAACTTCTAAGAAAGAGTCCACGGACAGGGTTCTGTATGCCCCGGCACATTTCCACAAGATCCTTAAGAACGTCCTTAGAAGGAGCTTCCTTGGATTTGATGTAAACAGATCCTACGGTACAGAGGAGATACCTGATCACGAAAATCAAAATATTTGGATAAAATGTTACAGCCACTTTCGAATAATCAAGCCTTTATACAGAAAATTTCACTGCTTCAGAATTTCCAAATAAACGTCAGAAGAAAGCACAAGAAAAAAATGAGATAAAGAAATAAAAAGGAAGAAGAATTTATTGAAAACCATGCATTAGGTGCAACTTCACATCAGGACACCTTTGTAGAGAACAAAATACAAGTAACTAGAGATATGCACAAAAAAGGAACAACTACAAATTTTTTAGTGAAATCATATAGGATTTAGGAATGACTTACAACCGAGGCAAAATGTTGCCAGCATGCTGAACAAGTTCATAGAGATCAATTATGGAGCATCCACGACGAGTCTCTTCCTGGAAGAAGATCTCAAGCCTCCTTAATTGATCAAAGGCCCGCATGTCTAAAGCACACAAAAACGTCCACTTCATAAAATATAAAAGAGTTGCAACTTCGTTTTTAAGCAAGCATTGAAAAGGAACCAACAAACTTCAGTTTTAAGATCTAACACACATGACAAACAAAAAACACTGTGGATCTGATCGAGGGTGAACTTACAGAGTTCATAGTACTTGTGAGGGGAAAGCTTGGAAGTCCGAAGCTCAGAAAGCATCTGAGCTGAATATTTCAAAGCATCCCTGAGATTATTCGAGTCCTGAGACAAATTCCAGATTGAATTTTAAAACAATTGTCCATGATTGGATTTCAGATAGCAAATTGGCACGTATTAGGGTTTGACGGAGTTTACCAAAGCACGATGCATGTAGAATGCGTTCTGTTGGAGGCCGGCAATTCCGGCAGCGAGGAATTTGTCCTCGTCCTCAGTACCATCTAACATCATTTCTTCTATCCAAGTCTTCAGCTGTGGTTTTGGCGATGGTGAATCTTCAGAGCACCCACACCCAATACAAGTCTTCAAATGCTTCCTCTCTCAGAATTGCTGTCTTCGCTGAATCTGCGTTTGGAGTTCGCTTGGGATTTCACGTTTGGACCAATAATTAAGAGCTAATACTAATACAATATTCCACCCCTCAAAGGCTCAAACTTATCTTAATTTTTATTTTGATCCATGAAATTCAAAATTAATATCAATGTTTTCATTCTCAAGTTTTATTATACTTAGTGGATATAATAATCCAATAAAAATTTATGTACCGCATGGTTAGAAAATGAGTGAGGAGAGAAAAATTGGAGACAAAAATGGGAAGAAAAAAGTTAGAGAGAAAACGGAGAGGATTCCACCATATTTTCTTTTCAACTTTTATCTCTACACATTGAGAGAAAATTCTTTTTTTTATATACACACATGCTTTTTATTATTTTTTTCATTTTAAGTTATTGAGTTTAACATCTAACTTCTTTAAAATTATGACTATTACTTTTTTAAAAAGATAAGTTTTAATATATATTCTAATATCTAATATATTTTTTAATTGCTTACTGAAACCTCACAACTTTAAAAAATATTATATATTCTTATCTAAATTATTTTGTTTTAAAATAATAACATAAAAGCATATTTTAATAAATAATTTGATTTTAAATTATTTAATGACATTAATGTTAAAAAAATTTCATTATCATATTTAATTTGATGTTATACTTAATATATTTTAAGGACACTTTATTAACTATTTATTAAAAAAATTATTTAAGTATATTTTAGTCATTTATCTATTTGTTCATTTTCTTTCATCTCTATTTTCTCTCTTTCATATAAGCATGATGAGTGATAATATTTTCTTCTCATATTTTTCTTCTTAACTTTTCTTCCCATCCGAGCCGAACCCAAGTCATTTTGCTGTTGAGAAATTAAAAACACTCATTTTAAACTTAACCTAACAAAATTAAAATGAAGGTTAACTTGAAAGACAAAAAATTACATTCATCTAGTAATTTAATATTATTTGCCAGAATATTATTATGATTATATGAGGATTATATTATGATCTTAGTTACGTTTTGGTCATACCATGCTAATGAACTTTTGTTTAGCGAGATGCTAATGAATTATTATATTTATTCATTATATATTACACGAAAAAAATTATTTTTACATGCACACATTTTTTATTTAATTAAGGGTATACCAAGTCATTTTAGGCTTGAGATCACTCACTCTAATTCTTATTATTATGAGGCATCACCTAAAATAATTTCGGGTTAACACACAAAAAGGCCCATAAATATTTTTCAAAATAATTTAGTTAAATGCAAAATTGCCTATTAAATGATGCAAAAATGATAATTTTTAGTTCTGAACTAACTTCCATTATTTTCAAAACAATAGGATTCACATGACCAAATTCTGTTCACCCGTCCACATGCTCAAGAGATTTGGTTTCAATGTTTATCAATTAGACATCCTGAGCATAGTTTTAAAGATACTTTAAAATGGTTAAAAGTTTTATTAGTAAATTCATACAAATGAGCTCGTAGAGGCAATGTTCGTCAATCCTGGCCGATTCTGACTGGAAACTGGCCTCCAATTCGGTCCAGTGAACATTTGACACTGGTTTAGGGTCAAATAGGTCTGACCTGATGTAAACTGGGATCCACCCGGTCAACCTGGCCGGTTAATGGGTTGACTGGGATGCTTTTTTTAATTTTCCTTTTTAAAAAATAAAATAATAATTTTTTTAATTTGAAAGGTACAAAAATAAAAAAATAGACCTCCTTCCCACACATGCTCACTATCGAATTTGCATCTACTCATCTTCTTTTTAATTAATTTTTAAAAAATGATGAATTATTTTAAAATTTCAAATTTAAAAATTAAAAAAACCTCTTACCATATATATATATATTGATATTTTGTTAGGATGAATATTTTAAAATTATAAATAATGTTGGAAACTATAAATATATGATTAATTTGGTAATTTTTACTTTATTAATAATAGAATTTACTGCTTAATTTTTGAAATTTTCAAATTTGGATTAATTTGATTTTGTCAATATGTAATAAGATTTATTTTTAATTTTTTATTTCTCACCGGTCTGACCCCAGTTTGACTCCGGTCTAACTCATTGACCATTAACCCACTGCCTTATTCGATTCAGTCATCGATAATATGTTATGAAATGTTGGTAATCCAATATAGATAAAATTTGTGAATGAACTGAAATATGTATTCACTCCTCAATGAAATGTCGGTAATCCATACATAAAACTTGTGGGTGAATTGAAAGTATAGATTTCTTATTCAGTAAAGAAATTTAATAATAACTAATTAAATATTGACCATCCTTGTATATAATGGTTTGATCACCTGGTAAACGAAAGTAGGTTATAACAAATATTGAATATTTGATATCAAGGAATTTTTGAAGGAAACAAAAATTTCACCCAACTCATTTGTGCCTAGACGAGATTGGCCCAAAAAAGTAAGAAAATATTATCCCAAATCTTACCTTCAAAGCAGTTTACCGACACAGCTAACTAATGCATTAGGAATGAGGAGTTATTGTGTTAATTGAAGGTATGGATCAAGGGCGTATCTACGTTGACTTAAGCGGGTTCAGTCGCACCCTCTAATTACTAGAAAATTATATATTAGTATTATGTAATTTATTTTGCATCCACTTATTTGTTAATTTTGAACTCACTAAATTTTTGCTCAAATTTTTTTAAAAGGTATTAAGAATAAGTCTCACTTATCTTCTTAAAAAATAGTTTACACCCCTGAGTCAGGGTCTTGAGTCCGTCACTGGTTTGGATAATGTTGCTTTTGTGATGCTGAAGCTTAGTTAACACCGGAGGAAGTTAAGGATAGAACGTTAAATACTTTTCAGAGGCAAACATTGAACTGTGAAAGTTGAGTTAACATGATGGGCAAAATGCATCTAGGCAGAATACATTTTGGCAGAACGTATTTTGTACATAATGCATTTTGGCAGAATACATTTATGTTTGGATAAACGTTGGATTCAGAGTGTATTTATTCTATTAAAAAGGAGTTTTTTTACTCAAAATGTATTTCGAAAGAATGAGTTATCAAATGTTCGAGTTTGGAATTTAACGGACTTTTGAGTTCAAAATGCATTTTATAAGCCCAAGGGCCTGTCTGGTAACCATGGGCTTATTTTCATAAGCACGTTTAACAGTGCTTTTCCGCAAAACGAGACAATCTCCTCCACATATTTGCCTCGGCTTATATGAATAAGCACTTATAAGTGGCTTATGGCAATTTGCCAAACGGGCCCCAAATGTAATTCCCAAACATGCATTAACATGTGTTAGGAATTGTTTCTATAGATATCATACCGAATATAAGAGTTAACGCATCAAATGGAAACTTAGAGAAACGAAAGAAATAATAAAGAAGTGCACATTAAGTAAACAAATTGAAACATTCATAACATGTCTAGTAAAAATGTAAAATAGACTTCGCATGTAAATTGGAAGTAAAAGAATATATACATGTTTTTAGCAAAGCAATAAATGCATGAGGTAGCTAGGTTAACATGTTAAGTATGATTTTTTTTTTTAAATTTCTTTCTAACTTTTGTAAAAAACGAAGTTAGCTAACTTTCCTTGTTTAAAATAATTGAAATTCAACTTTTCATACTAGAAATAAGCTAACTCCTTCACAAGAGATAATAAAATTCAAAATCATTAAAATATTAAGACTTTTAAGTCTTCTCTTCGATAGAAAAAAGTCTTCTCTTGTATCCCTTTACCTCATCATTTTGTTATAAATCTTGTAAAATATACTCCATTTAGTTCATAATATAAATTATTCACAGAAATCAAGAAATGGTAGTTAATACATTAAACATTTTAAATTAAAAGAAATTTCCACTTTTACCCATATTTAATGAGATTTTGAATGAGAGAAAACGGTACCATGAGATGGATCAACGCATTCTTTTAAAACTGACTTATACTGTGAATCATGAGGAAGTAATCTTTCTTCTAATTTCACTCTCACAAAAACAATGTGAATGGTTATTTCATTATGAATTATTTGATGGAGGGGGCTAAGATTATTCCAAATTGCATGAACTCCACTTGGAACTATTCTACACATACAATATGGATGCATGTATAATGTATGTAGGTTTACAAAAAAAAACCCTCAATTATTCTATAAATATGCTTTCAAGTACTTTGAAATTGTACAAAAACAGTCTCAAAGGTTTCTTTTTAATTTACAAACACCATCTCAAAGCTGATTAATTTACAAATAATTTTGAGAGAGCAGTCCTTAGACCACCTTATACTTCAAGGAGATCTAGAGTGTATTGTTAGACCAATGAACACACACATGGCTCAATTTCTGTGAGAGAAAAAAGGAATGAAGAATAGAAAGATGGCAGGAGAGGGTAATATAAGGGAAAAAATAGAGAGCTCTCAAATGTTTACAACTATAGCATCACAATATCGAATATGCCTTTTGTCCTTCACTATTCTTTTTCTTTGCCTTAGGTGGTTGAAGGACAACTTTTATGGCTTCGTCGAACACTGCCTTCACATGCTGCCATCACGGTCAGAAGTATTTTCAGAAACTACATATTAGAATTAATATATTGAAAGAGAAATTTCAAAAATTGAAGTCTATCATGTACCTGCTGTGTTTTTGAACTGCATTCAATGTAAGCAGGTGCATTAATCAGCTTCTGAAGCTCTTCTCCCTTTAAGGATGATACAAATGTTAAATTTGTTGAAATTAACAAAAGATATCCCCAATATGAGCTTAAAGCACTACAGTAAATTTAGATCAAGGGAAAGGAAAAAGTTTTGCAACAAAAGGAGCATCAAGAGACAGATTCACCTGAGATGTTGTAATTGGTATAGAACCAGGATGGTATATGAAGAATTGCTTATCATCCCGAAGGTCTGCTCATCACAGATCAAAAAACAAAAAGACTCAGTTGATAAATCACCATTAAGATATATGCTTAATCCATTAAGGTATTTCATTAAAATAGCCACTACTACTTCAAGGCAATATTTAATTGGAAAAATGAGCTATGAATTAATGTTAAAAGGTAGAACATATCCTACATGCACAAAGCTTTTGATAACCAGCTGCTAGTATATTAATTCAAAGGCAATTTTGACTCTATCAGTACCTCTCTCCAGTTATTATCAGTTATCCTCAAAGAAAACTGCAAGTACAATTTGATAAATCGTATACACTCAACAAATCAAAAATATCATATGAAGTAACTGGCTGATTATCTGGACATAACAATGATCCATATCTAGAGACAGGAAAGAACCTGTTCAGCAATTCATTGGTCAGATAAAATGAACACTATAAAAAAGATATAAGCCAAAAATACTATTGATGCCATAAATTTCTATAAAAAGTTAATAAAGATTTCCAATAACTAGCAAGTTCTTGTATAGTTTCATCACATCAAGAAGTTAAATATATAATTGACTAATATTCTGAAGTAAATCCACTAATAAAGGTATTAGGAAATAAAAAATCAATCCAGGCCCCACTAACCAAGTTTTGTGCCAACCAGAATAACTGGAACAACAGGTGCATAGTGCTTCAACTCTGGGATCCACAGGGGCAAAAAAACCCCCCCACACATTAACAACGTGTCAGAATATCTTAATGGTGCTTTAATAGTAATATGGTGCTATGTAGGCATTAGAGATAAACATTTTACTCCTAATATTTTGATAAAATTTTTTGTTCATCTAATTAAATATTGAATATTAGAGACCACTCAATGAACCAAAAGAGGCAGTGATTCAAGAGTTAGTGGTTCAAATAGGGTCAAACTGCTCATGATTAAAATAACACATTTAATTAAAATATTCATATATAACCATAAAAGACATTAATCAATAAGTGAATAGAATATTCATGTATAAACTACCCATAATGGAACAAAAACAAAGTTATTCAAGTACAAAAATAATGAACTGTTCTTTTTAAAAACTCAAAAGGTTTTGTTCAAGATTTAGAAAGGGAAAAAATATACAATATGTCCAAAACTCTTAATTGGACAAGTCAGGGAAGTGATTCATTGGTCTAAGCTGCTGAACTGGGTTGGATTTTATATCATGCCTCTCTAATTTTATTTTCTTTATTTATTTTTTATTTTCTAGCCAAAATTAGAAAATTTTTAATTATTTAATTAAAAACTATTTTAGAGTATAACAAACAATATGTTATTAACAAAACCTATATTTTAATAATTATAATAATACCCCAAAATATAAATTAAAGCAAAACTTTATGTCAACAAAAAGCTATAAAAAGGACCACTTGTTAAAAAAACAAATGAAAAGACTTTCTGTTTAATGACCAACCAAGCATCACGTGGGATTTCGAATACAAACCAAACATCACCAAATAGACAAACAAATGAGCAGGTAGACAATATTATTTTATTAATATAAATGATACTATCTTAACAAAAAATATAAAAAAGCAACTACTTTATTTTGTGAAAAAAGAGAGGTACCACCAAGGACAAAAAGACAGATCCTCCCATCTCATGCACATACTTCCTTTGCACCACAAAAATACAAGTGGACCACAACCAACCTTGCATTTATTTCATTAGGCCATTGGTTAAGTTTTGCGTTTTCTTGGTCAAAGTTTCATGTGGCTCAAAACTCTAGAGTCAGGTGTGCAATATAACGAAGATTAGTGCATCTATGCGAAATTTTTCAAAAGTCAAGGGGCATCTGTACACCCTCTTCACATAGACCAAAAGGCAGTAAATTAAAGCACCAAATTTTATAGTAGTGATTAAGTTAATGATATTTGTAGTACCCAAAAGCCAAATTTCATCTCAGAGAGAACAATTAGAGATTAGACACATGGAAGGGAATAAAAAAAGAGAGGAAGAACTCACAGTGTGGAAGGTGTTGCTGGTATAGGAAATTAGCAAACAAGTTTTGCCCACAGCTTAATCCCCAACAGTGACGCACTTTATGAACCCTAGAAGCGCTCATCCTTTTAGAGACCTTTCCGTCAACCCCAATAATCCAAAGCCTCAGATCCTCGCCTAAGGGCCAAATCGCAAACCAGTACTCAAACTTCTGTTGATTCTGCTGCCTCAATTATGCATTTGTGTGAAGTATAATGAAACCCTAGAGACAAGGAACAAGACTTCCATAAAATTGAAAGGGGGAAATAAAACCAAATCTTTCCCTAAAGAGTTCGAACCCTAATTCAGAAATGCATGAACAGGAGGGGTCAAAAATGTGTGTAGAGGAGTCAGCAACAAAAAATTAAAGAACGCGTTTAGGAGAAATCATAAAATGCCAACACTTTTGGAGAAGATGGAATCATGCATTTCAGGGCATCAGAGAATAGACCAGAACCATTTTTGGCCGGGAAATGTTGCCGTTGAAGCGTTCATTAAGCTAACCAATTTTTGCTGGAAATTCCGCCAATTTGTGTGTTTTTCTTTTCTTTCCTTCTTTTTACAACAATTTATATAATAACAACAATTTATGTAATTTTACAACCACACACCTAAGCAAATAACAACTCACATTTTCTATATTCCCCACCTAATTTACAGTTACAATAATAAAATTTACAACAACTTCAATTCTTGTCTTCTCAACCTAACTTATAACTACAATAAATAAATTTACAACAAAACATAAAAGAATATATAATGGGATTAATGTAAGAGAAATGTTGCCTTGGACATTTTTTGTGACTCAATATTACCCCAATTTTTTTTTTAAAAAAAGTAGCAATGTTACCTTAAAAAGTTAAGTTTGACTTTAAATATGTCAGCGTATCACCACCTTTTCTTCTACCCTATCCACCTCATTATCTCACCTTACATTACCCATCTCGTAATCTCTCAATCATTTTCTCAGACACTTGGCATGCATCTTCAAGCATTCCTTTTTTTCTTTCACCCATAATCTGTTCACCCCAAAATCTGCCATGACCGACAGTATATGCTTCACCACCAGTATGCGAGATCTGGAAATTGAACAATAAGAATATGAGGGGATTGAAAACAAATATGCTTTGAACTATGAAGATGAGAAGATCTAAAAAAAGATCAATGTTATTGATTTAGAATATTGCAGAAATTAGGCACATCTTTAGTTAGTTATGAGTCAAAGGATATGTGCTTGTAATATATAAGAAATATTTACATACTCCTAGAGTGACACATCATCCATGCTCTATTGAATGAAACTATTTCAAGTATATGTTATTGTAGATCCCTCAAATATCTATTATAATAATTTATAGAGAAAGAAAAATAATTAGGAGAAATCTACAGGATATGAAATCTATAATTGATTATATTTGAAATATTTTCATTGGATATGGTATGGATAACGTGATACTCCATGAGTATGTAAGTATTCATTGTAATATATAGGCCTAGTTTAGAGTCCTATAATTAGGATAATGTATTAAGACTTTGTATCAATTTTTCATTATGATCAATAATATTCAGGCGCATTATTTAGCAATTATGTAGATCTACATGGTATTAGAGCTTCAAGGTGAATGAGTCTGTCACCGGATATTCAAGAAAGGTCCAAACTCGAGGCCTATAAATCAAGAAATAAAGAAAATAGAATAACCCTAAGGGTTTCTGAAAGCACAACCGCACGAACAGAGTGAACACTTCTTCCTCTTCTCTTGTGAATGATGACAATGTGGCAAGGGAAGCATGGAGAAGAACTGGAGTGGCGACAACGACGAGCCGAGTGGGTTAAAGTTAAATCATCCCCTATTTCTTCATCCGTCCAACACACAAGAGGTAGGAATCATCACCCAAATGCTTACCAGAAGTCACAACTACACACTTTGTAGTCGAGTGATGCGAATTGCACTTAAGTAGACATTGGGTTTCATTAATAGATCTTGCACAAAAGAAACTAAGGAAGCGCCAGGGGCGGAGCTAAGCAGTGGTGAGGGTGGGCAAATTCCCCTACTGAATTTTTGGGATTTATTTAAATTTCTATTGGACTTTTTATTCTTCACCCACTAACTCTTAAGATTTGAACTCACTCAAATTATTTATATTAGTAAACCTAATTCAAAACAATAAATATCATTACAATTCAAAATATCATCACCAATCCAGATCACCAATTCATATATAGCCCACATTAATAGGCCCAATTACATCTCAAAATATCAAACTTTTTTTCAAATATAATAAAAAAAAGAATGAGACTCACTCAAGTCGGTGGCGTGACTGTAGACTGTTTAGGCTTAGAGCAGAGTGATTGAGCGAGAGATAAGAAGCGAGAAGCGACACTGCGATTTGCAAGAGCGTTCGACTAGCAACGAGCCAACGACAAAGGTAACTTCGAAGCTCCAATTTTCTTCTTTTCCAAATAATGATGGAGCTGTAACCTTTAGGAGTGATTTGAGAGTGGGAATGGGAGAGTAAGAGATAAAAAAATCTAGGTCAGTGGTCACCAAACTAAAGAAAAAATGCAGAGTAGAACGATGAGTCAATGACAGGAAAAAACAGAGAAAGAAAGGGGCAGCGAAGTGAGAAAGAGAAACAACAAATGAAATAGATAAAGAGAGACAGGGAAGTGAGAACATTGGAAAAATTGAGAAAAGCAGAAGAGGGCCAGCCAAATCATTTTGTCTTATTAGCCAATTGTAGAAGATGGGATTGGAAAGTTAAAAAGGTGTTTTTATTTTGTCTTTTTGTATGGCATTATGGCAATTGCTTTGCATATTAACTTCTCTTGAAAACTGTAATGCTTTGCAAAGTTAAAAAGGTTACCCCTTTTCTTTTATTTATTTGCTTTTTTATTTGTTTGTGATTTGAATTAGATAATGGATAAATTTTTAAAGAGAGAATTTCCATCGAGGGAGCATCAATCTTCATCTATACATAATGAATTAAATCTTCAGTAGCAGCAAGTTTAGTGTAACACTCCTTATTTTCCCATATAAGCTTCATATTATATCACTATTGAATCACTTTAGGGCATTGGATAACTCAAATTGACCAAAGAAGTGAAAATAAAAATTTCAAAACGGAGTTACTGTTCATTTGGTCAATTTTCAGATTTCTGGCCTAACTTTGAAAAATCATAATTAATTCTAGAAAAATCGAACTTGAGTGGTTCAAATTTCTATTTGAAGCTTATGAAGTGATCTACAGAGGAAAAATACTCATTGGTTCCAAAACCTGTCCATATGATACAGTTTATTCCGTGAAAATTACTATTCATTTGGTAACTTTCCAGTTTTCCAGATTTATCACTCAACTTTGGAAAATCATAACTTTTGATGTACACGTCCAAATTTAGTAAAATTTGGCTCATTTTAAAGCTTAGGACGTGAAGTAATTAACTGGAAAGTTTCAAGTCATTCGGAGTTCGTTTGCTATCTTTCATCGCTATTCCAAAACAGGGCAGATTCTTGGGTTT
>JANTPZ010084634.1:0-13796 GCA_025593235.1 Vachellia pachyceras
AATCCACCCTTTCTCTTTGTTTTTTTCTCTCCTTCACAAATCCATCGTCTTCTCCGACACTCTCGCCATCATCTCCTTCAAAACCCCACCCACCTCCCCCCATGTCTCCATCTCTTCCCACCCTCAACCTACAATGCAAGCTATCACATCGACAGCTCACAATTTGCATCAACTCTTACTTACTCCTTCTTCTGGGTGCTCATGCATTGCCTCTTCCTCCATCTTCAAGAGCTCAAGAATGTGACCAGAAACCAGAGGATTCGACCATCAATGCTAATGGCTGCTCCAAAAGAAAACCCACCAAGACTGTGTTCTTTGACATCTCCCTTGATGGAGGAAGAATGAGAGGAGGAGGAGAGAGGAGAAAGAGAGAGAGAGAGAAAGGGAGGGTGGGAGGGAGCTCACGGAGGAGAGAGATTGTTAATTTAACAATTTAAAAATAATATTGTGAGGCACATTTAACGATAATTTAACTCTGCTAACGGTTGTAGTAAATTTGCACCACTTTTGTAATGTTATATATATTTTTGCACAAAAAAACTTTATGGTTGTAGACGCTCTTGACACAAAACTTTGTTGCTAGATTTGCACCTTTACCCTTTTAACTAATATCAATTATTAAAGCAAGAGCCTCCCCAACCGTGCCCCTGCCATGGGGGGATGTGCCTTCATGTCAGCATAATTCCAAATGGAAAACAAATAAAACGTGAAGGATAATAATTGAATTAAACACATTTTGTATTCATATACACCTAAATTCTATTAACATGGGGATCTCACAAAGAAGGAAAGCAGGAGGCCCCAATGTTGGGTGATTTGATCAGGGAGTAGATAGTTTTCCAACCCCATGTCTTCCTCAACAAAGGGCCTCCTAGGCTAAGGAGATGATCCAACATTTGACATTAATCAAAGGACATGCTCTGCCAGCAATAGTACAAAATAAAAGATTATAACAGTAACATACAATCACTTCTAAACAATCAAAAGATACCTGTGCAAAGTGCCCGAAAATTTTCGGCCGTTTTAGGAACAATACTGGCAAAAAGCTGCATCATTACAAGGGGGCCATTTACATCAATCTTAGAAATTAGAGGGAAATTTCAAACATGCAAAAGAGTGTAGTTCTGCTTTTCTTATTACCTCAATGACAATTCTTTCCACAGGATCTCCATCAATTGAGACATCTAGAAACACAAGAGGGTTCTTTTTCTGACTCATATCACCCAACTCAAAGGATGCTTCGGAAGGAATTAGGAGGAACAATAATCAAGAATCAGGACCAACATTTTATAAGAAAAATAGCCTATAACAAAAAGCAACCATGCTTGCGATATAGTTAAAACAGAAGGCTATTGTAAGTCAGACACATCAAATTCTTCTATAAACCTGCAAGCTTTTGAATTCTTACTTTTGGATCATATCTGAATTCCACAGTTACAAATAACAGTCCTTTTCTACTTGGGAATGCCGACCCCACCCCTAACTAGTTCCCAGTAACCATTTTGTTTTGCATTTGAAACACATTAACAATTTCATTTGATAAAATTAAAATTGAGTTGCTCTAAGGCCCTGGCAAAGAAAGTCAAATTAGATCTCTGGTCTCGAAAATGAAAGAGAACTTCCTAAGATATGCAGGTACGCGTTAGGAAAGCCACTTGATATTAGTCACACAGCAATAAAGCTACAAAACCCCACACCCTAAGAATCCAATCAAATAGCAGTTCAATTCCATAAAACTCCAGAATTTTTATTTCCTTAAAATTTAAGCTCAGCAGTCAGCAGATAAAACGTCTGGATATAAAACCCAAACCGTAATATTCATTCAAAGCAGCATTTGTACTACAGAAAGAGGAACCGGTTATGCTCCCCACCCCACACACCCAAACCATCCCTCACCAAACATTGCAAAAGAGAGAATTCTAACTGAAAATTTTCGAAGGTTAAAAGGCATTAGAGGAAGCCGTTTCATCCTACTGTGAGAGGATTATGATACGAAAAGAAATTACATTTCACGAGCTTCTTATTGCCGCGTGCTAGATGGAGAGAAATTAGAGAAGACACAGGCATATAAGAATCAGCGAGAAAAACAGAGAGCAGGAGCCTCACCGTGGCGGAAGGCAGCAGCTACTGCTCAGTGCTCAGTAAAATAGCTGTGCTACGCTAAGCTATGGTCCATGGAGAAGAAAGATTCCAAGCGAGAAGCGAAGAAGAAGAGAGCATCTTGGGTAGTAGAAGTCATAGCCTAGGTCGAGCCATCTTTCGCCCCAAAATGTTATTGGACACTAACCATGCCCAAAGATATTTCATAGCCCAAATACCATGAGCTGGCCCAACACATTATGATTATTTTTTTTGGTGCAAAAACACATCTTGATTATTTCATCGGTTAAATCTAGTAGAATAAACTAATTTCTCAAAATATAATAAATTATGATTCGAATATCTCTTAAAAGAAGTGTACACATTTAGTATTGACATTGCCGCGAAGAAAGGATATATGTGCTTTACTAAAAAAATGTTTTTCTCCTGTTTGGATCACTATCATGAAGGACCAAATACTTTTTCTTTAATTTGAATATGAGAGGCTTTATGCATCTTATGAATAAGAAAAATATTGATAACCCATCAATATAATATACAAACTCCTATAAGCGATACCTCTTTTTCTTTTTTTTTTAATTTCATGTGGTGTATATGAGACACATTTAATGACATAGTAGTATTAATTTTTCACAATTTTTTTAAGTGGAATAGACATTTTCCTCTAGTATGTAAATACTAATTAAGCGTAAAATTATAACTAGCAAGTTTTAACTAGAATTATGCAAAGTGAATCAATAATAACTAAATTACAGCCATAATAGGAAAGAAGATGATTTCAAGTACTGTAGCAAGTTTATATATATATATATATATATGATCAAGAAGAGCGAGTGAATATGATTTAAAGTCGCCAGATTATGTTCTTACAGCAACAAATGATGTGTAACAAATTAAATGATGATCAATCATGACAACGATGAGATAACTTATAAAAAGCTTTAGTGGAGCTGTAACAACCCAATGGTCACATTTCATTTTATTAAGGAATTATCATAGCTGATTCATTCTCCTTTTCTTACTCTTTCTTTACTTGGTCTGAATCATCTCTCTCTTAATCAACTCAATTTGGCTTTGGATGATACATAATTATCAGTAGGGAAGAAAGCAAAACCCCATGGATGACAAATGGATTACATTTTTTTTCATTGTATGACCATGTGATTGAGTCTGATTCGAATATCTTTGATTCTAATTAGAAGGCTTTTTTGCTTTCACACAGTATTCGAACTCAAGACCAACAGATTAGTTTTAGATTACAATCATCATGGTTATGCACTGCTTTTATCTGTTTTGTTCTTCCCACCATAGACTTCACTCTTTACTCTGTATATATCACTCTGCGTTGTGGAGACGACGTAGCATGTGAAATTAACTTTTCTAGGATCATAGCCATCGCATGAATATATGTTCATAAAATATCATACCCAGAAGACTGATATACGAACACAAAATGGTCTACAAATTGATATAAACACAGTTACACCGTGACGTAGGAGAATCAAATGGATATGTCTTATCATTGGTGGATGCTATTGAGACAGGTTATCATGGATTCTATCCCAACCAATGTGTTAGTGTAAAATCATAATTAGTGTGATGTATCAGTATAACCACACTGCTGTAGTACTCACATGTATCTCACCATAGAAGCACGTGAATAGGCATGTATCACACCGTAGTCATGTTGTAACAGATTCTGTTATGGACTCTTAATATATATACAATGTAAAGGCATGAGGTTGATCAGCTCGACCAATACAATTTATCTCTCTGTGTAGTTTTTCTATCTTGGTATCAGAGCAATGTCTGCCTCGTCTCAATCTTCTGATGAAGCTTCCTCTGCTTCCATCCCAAAATCCTATTCCCTGTTTAGCTCCTCAAGTCAGACGACATCCATCAAGCTGGATAGGACTAATTATCTTATGTGGGAATCAGTTGTCTTACCACTTGTCGAAGGCAATCGGCTCCAATCCCATATTAATGAGCTATCTGAGGCCCCCTGTATGACTCGCTGTATTCCCGGAACCAAGGAAGTGGTTCCGAATCCTGCATTTGAAGACTGGTATGCTGTAGATCGTATGTTGGTCAGCTGGCTCCGGAATACCATGTCACAAGACGTTGGTACTCAACTGCTTCATTGCAGAACAACAAAAGAACTCTGGCATGAAGCTCGCCTTCTCACCTGTGCAGTTTCAAAATCTTGAGTTATGGTGTATAAATCTGAACTTCATCAGATTCTCAAGAATGAGATGAAGATGATCGACTACCTTACTCGCATGAAGAATTTATTTGATCAACTAGCTCTTGCGGGTGCTCCAATCTCAACTGATGAACTGATTCTTCATACACTCAATGGTCTGGACGCTGACTATAATGCTGTTGTAGTCAAACTCATCGATCAAGTTGGCCTTACCTGGATTGAGGCACAATCGGCGTTGCTTGCATTTGAAAGCCGTCTCGAACAACTACATCAATTTGCTTCCCTATAGATCCAACCTTCTGCCAATTTTGCTTCTCGTAGCAAATTCAATTCATCAGCTCGACCCAATGCTCCTCGTGGAACCTGGAGAGGGGGCAGATTTAGCTCCAGGGGAAGTCAAGGTCGTAATAGGAATTTCGAAGGAGGCCGCTACAACACTGGCGATCAGTCCACTGGCCGCCCTTTCTGTGACTTGTGCGAACGATCTGGCCATCGTGTTTCCAACTGTTACAAGCGCTTTGACAAAACCTTTCGTCCTCCAACTCACCAACAATACTCCCCTGAGGCTTACTATGCTTACATCAATACTATAGACGATAGTGACTGGTACATGGACAGCGGGGCGAACCATCATGTTACTGCGGATCCTTCACAACTTGAGAAGGTTGTTCCAGTCGGTAAGTCCCATCTTATTACTTGTACAGGAGCCAAAACTTCGATCTTTGGTATTAGTAACACCTCTATTGCTTGCTCTGATTCCCATCTTCGTCTGAAAAATGTTCTAGTTGTACCTCAGGCATCTAAAAATCTACTTAGTGTTAACAAACTGGTAGAAGATAATGCTGTTATTGTTACCTTCTCTGACTCTGGCTGTGATGTGAAGGACAAAGTTACAGGAAAAAGCTAATGAAGGGAGCTCTAAGGCAGGGGTTGTATCCGATGAATAGTGCTCAACACATCTCTGCAAAGGCGTTTATAGCAGATTTGTCCAAGAATGATGAAGAATTTTTAGCTTGGCATTACAAGTTAGGCCACCCTAGTAATCGAATTTTGAAACAAATTTTACTCAATTGTAATGTGAATGTTAAAGTAAATGATCACTTTGTTTGTGAGGCTTGTTAATGTGGAAAATCAAAAAGGCTACCATTTCAGATTTCCATGTCTCGTGCTTCTTGCCCCTTCGAACTAGTTCACACTGATATATGGGGTCCTTCCCCTGTTCAATCAATGAATGGCTACAGATTTTATATACATTTTATTGATGACTTCAGTAGATTTACATGGTTATATCCATTGAAATACAAAAGTGAAGCAATTGTTGAAATTAAACATTTCTCTGCCATGGTTGCAACCCAATTCCAAGTTACAATCAAGGCACTCCGATGTGATAATGGATCAGAGTACCGTCCAATCAGTGCCATTGCAGAATCCACTGGTATTCAAATGCGCTATACGTGTCCCTATACTTCTTCACAGAATGGGCGTGATGAACGCAAACATCGACACATAGTAGAAGTTGGCCTCACCTTATTGTCCCAAGCAAAGATGCCTCTACGATACTGGACTGAAGCCTTTCAAATGGCCGTATTTCTAATTAACCGTCTACCTACTCCCGTGCTTCATGAAGCTTCACCCCTGTTCTGCCTGTTCAAAACAGAGCCTGACTATCAATCACTCAAGCCCTTTGGTTGTGCCTGCTATCCATGGCTGAAACCTTATAATGCCCATAAGCTGAATTTTCACAGTCAGAAGTGTGTATTTCTTGGACCTGCCTCTCAACAAAAAGGTTACAAATGCCTAAGCATGTCAGGGCGTGTCTACATCTCACGTCATGTTATTTTCGATGCTTCATGCTTTCCATTTTCTGCAGGCTTCTCTCACCGGAAAGCGACCTCTGAGGCTGTCAACAACACATTATCGATCCCTATGGCAATTGCTCCTCTGTCATCTCTGGCAAAATCCCTGCCTGTACTCTCTAGGAGTTTGTCAGAATCTCCGGTCACTGAGTCTGGCCCTTCACCGTCACTACAGGTCTCTCAGTGCTCTCACTCACATGCTAGCTCAAGTCACGGCCCTGATCCACCATCATCGCGAGCTGATGCACCGTCGCCACAACTTTCATCTAGCACGAATGTGACCGAGGCCCAAGATAGCCCAAGCCCAATTTCTCCACCTGGCAATACTCACAAAATGGTGACCTGAGCAAAGTCGGGTATAGTCAAACCGAAGTATCCTTTTGTCGGCCTCCTCTCAACTGAGACACCTAGGGTTCTTGATCAGGCTTCGGAGCCCTCTTCTCCCTCAGCTGCATTCAAGATTCCTCATTGGAGAAACGCAATGCAAAGTGAATTCCTTGCCCTTCAGCACAATCGGACCTGGCACCTTGTACCATTTTGTGGCCAGAAACTGGTTGACTGCCGCTGGATCTTTAAGACGAAATTCAAGGCGGATGGCTCCATTCTCAAGCACAAGGCACGTTTGGTGGCCAAGGGATTCCAACAGTGCGCTGGCGTTGACTATGGCGAAACCTTCAGTCCGGTGGTGAAATCCACAACCATCCGTCTCATTCTAGCTATTGTTGTTTCTTTTCGGTGGGAGGTTCGCCAGCTGGATATTAATAACGCGTTCCTCAATGGATTCCTAAAGGAGGAAGTTTTTATGAGGCAACCTGAAGGATTCTCTGACCTTTGAAAACCGACGCACGTGTGCAAGCTCGTCAAGGAAATCTACGGCCTCAAGCAAGCTCCTCACGTCTGGTTTGAACGCTTACGGGGTGTTCTACTTCGATGGGGCTTTCACAATGCTCGCAACGACACCTCTCTATTCTTCCTGCACCAGCATCACCGAATGGTATTTATCCTTATCTATGTTGATGATATCCTGATCACTGGAAATGATTCAAAGTTTGTACATTCATTTATCTCGCGCCTGAATAGAGAGTTTTCCCTTAAGGACCTAGGACCTCTGTATTATTTTCTCGGGCTGGAAATTCATAGGGACTCCTCTGGGATCTACATTAACCAGGGCAAGTATACATTGGATTTGTTGCAAAAGTTTAATATGTCACATTGCTCCCCTGTTCCCACGCCTATGGTCACAGGTCGTCATTTCTCTGCTCATGAAGGCACTCCGATGACTGATCCTTCTATATATCATAGGGCAATTGGCTCTTTACAGTACTTGACAACATCTAGGCCAGATATAGCCTTCTCGGTGAACAAACTAAGTCAGTTTATGGCTAATCCCACTGATGTACACTTTCAAGGTGTTAAACGGATCTTTCGTTACCTTAAGGGAACCTTTCACTTTGGTTTACAAATTAGACCTTTTAAGTCTCTTCAGCTCACTGCATTTACCGATGCAGATTGGGCAACTGATGTTGATGATAGAAAATCAGTTGAGGGTATTTGTGTTTATCTAGGTGATATTCTGATATCTTGGGCCTCTAGAAAACAAAAGGTAGTGTCTAGAGCTAGCTCCAAGTCCGAATATATAGCATTGGCTGATGGAGTTGCAGAACTACAATGGCTGTGTTCTCTTATTACTGAAATTGGTTTATCCCTCCGTAGACCGTCTGTTGTCTGGTGTGATAATTTGAGTGCAAAGGCTCTTGCTGCAAACCCTGTACAACATACTCGAAGCAAACATATAGAGATCGATGTTCATTTCATCAGGGATTTGGTTCTAACTGGACAATTGGATATTCGATATATTCCCTCTAATAGTCAAGTTCCGGACTGTTTGACTAAGGCCTTATCACACACTCAATTCATCAAGCTCAGGAGCAAACTCGGACTGTGTCCCACACCCTCTCGTTTGAGGGGGAATGTTAGTGTAAAATCATAATTAGTGTGATGTATCAGTATAACCACACTGCTGTAGTACTCACATGTATCTCACCATAGAAGCACGTGAATAGGCATGTATCACACCGTAGTCATGTTGTAACAGATTCTGTTATGGACTCTTAATATATATACAATGTAAAGGCATGAGGCTGATCAGCTCGGCCAATACAATTTATCTCTCTGTGTAGTTTTTCTATCTCAATGAAGCTCTATGACTAACCAAGAAGTGGGTGTAAATACATATAGTATTGATACTCAACAATATTAAAACAAGATGTATGCGTGCGTGTGTGTGTGAAATCATGATGTTATTAATTAGTTTCAGAAGATTAATTTTCCACGAAGCAGCTTGAAAACTTCTTCAGAATCGGAACTTATACTATATACAATGATACAAACTTTTAAAACACACAAACGAACAAACACAAGCGCATGCTCTTGCCAACAAGCCATGGCGTTAATATATTTTTTCCCATCTTCTTCTCTCGGTTAGGTTTTGAGCTTAATTATTGTTAAGACATAAAAAGTATTACTAAACACTTTTAGTCCTCAAACTTAACGCCGTTAGTCTCTCCTAACGGAAATTGCTGACTTATCAAACTTAACGTTGTTATTTTAGATACTTTTTTTATTTTACACAATTTAAAATATCAAATTTATTATATTATTAAATTATAATTAAAATGTGAGTATGCTTTGTTAATGTTTTATTGCATAGTTATCGATTAAATTTGATGAGTCAGCATTTTCCATTAAGAGAAACTAACGGTGTTAAGTTTGATGGACTGAAAGTGCACTTTTTAAACTTAAAGGACTAAAAGTATACTTTAGCCTTATTAATTTAATCTCAAAGAATCTCGATTAGAGAGGCAAAAGACGAGGAACATTATTGGTTCTCAAATGCTGTAACAAACGGAAAGCAAAACTTCAGACAAGGAGGCAAGATAAGATCTCAAAAGCCCCAACCGTACGTCAGTGAAACACATTTATGTCATTCAAAACCCTAGCACTCATACCTTCACGTGCAGCCCACATTCCACCCAGCAGCATATCTTCACGTTGCAAAAGCAAATCTTCATCAGATTAGTTAACTCTCCATATATATTTACATATAAACAAAATAGCTTCGGCTATGAGGATTGAGTCGATGAAAATTAAAGGGTTAGTCCTCACATGGTCAAGCAAGATTTCAATTCCCCGGAGAGGTGGCTTCATTTAATATCTTAGCCTCAGATAGAATTTCTTCCAGAGGATACCTGCACTGCACTTGGCAAAAGAACATGGTTTCTGCTCAAGTAATAAACCGTTTTCTCGAATGTTAACCATATGAACAACACACGGTAACTTGAAACATGTGTGCATCATACCAAAACAAGATGAGAAAGGAATATGAACAAAAGGAACTGATATTACACACACACACACGCATGCATGCATGCACCTCTCATTTTCATGTAAGAGAAATTAACTGCCCAGAATGGGTTATATCTTTGATTGGTGAATAAGAGTAGATTTGTTCGTGATCCCACCAACAGGTGAAGCAACCACATGATCCAATCCTTCCTTTAGACTGAAATATGACAGAAAAGTTTAGATCATGCTGGCAGCTTCATCTGTTACTGGTGCACGATATGTATTAGTTAACAGATCTGAGAGAGAGGGGAAGAGAGAAACACAACACGGAAACGAAGAAAGAGAGATTACTCTTGAATGTTGTAAGGGATATAAGGGAGAGGGGAGAATAAAGTGATATAAATAGAGTTGTAAAGCTGAAGGACTGAAAAGGTGAGCATGTTAGTGATTTAGTTGATGCTATAATTAATATATTGTTCTTAATTAGGAGGTGGCATGTGTCATTGTGTTGTCCAAAGCTGAAGGCAAATTAAAATAGTATGGCCATGACCAATATGCTTACAACATTTCATAACAGGCACGATTGAGTGGTTCCAAGTTTATCTTGGAGTACACATCAACCAAAGAAAAAAGTGCTTATCACTAAGTTAATGGGGGACCATTTGCATGGCTTCCTACAATTCCAACATTAGAAGAAAAATTCAGTTTTTACACCCTAGTTAATAAACCAGACATGTTTGGGAAGCTGTAATATGCATGCGTGTGATGATAGCTCTTTTACCTTTTGAACGTGAGGTATATACTTATTGTCTGACACAGTCCTTCTTGATCCATGATTCTAATTGGCTTCGATTTCGGGTTTATCATTCTTAATTATATAAAAGCAATAATTTTTATTTTATCTGCAGATATGATGTTACAGAGGAAGGTGCAGGAATGAACTAATAATATTTTTTAATATTGGCAAGGGTTGCTGTGATTTTGACGTACAGTGTTTGTTTCGAGTTGCTGTGATGTCTTTGGAAGATCGATGCATGGAAGCAACAGATGCACGCAGAGTCATCCCCATTTAACAATAAGTGAGAATGTGGGAAAACACATTCCATGAGAAAAGTTCCCAATATATATACTGACTTACACGGGCTATCCTGCCTATCTGCACTTATACGTACGAATTACCTTCTGCGCGATCATATATGCTCTTCTCTTCAATATAGAGCTAAAGCCATGTATACATATACCCATATGTAACAGTGCATGCATATAGTACAAGATGAGTGAAGGAAATATTCAGTTTCAATCTGAATTAAAAACATGTAATTTCTTGGAGAACGAGGTTCTAAAGCGTATATGCATAATTAATCAGTATATGTCTCCACAGACGTATTATCCCCCAAAGAGAATATAATTATGGTATTCCAACCATGAAACAAAGGATTGAAGCTGAATGGAGAAATAGGAAATCAACTTTTAGTCTTCTCACAGAATGCATGCGGCCTGCAAATCAGCCAAGAAGGTTAGAATCAAGGCATCGCTAATAGAAGTCAACACTTTCTCCCTCTTGCTCCATTTGATAGGTTGGAAGGAAGGCTTCTCAGTACTTGTTTGTTTCTTAAGGTAAAATAAAATATAAACATGAAATGTTTTCCTTGACGAACAATATTCGTCATGTCTTCTTGTAAACATAATTAAAAAGTTCGTTTATTTTATTAATAATAAGAATATAATCAATATTATATATATAACAAATATTGAGCCCAAAAATATTAAATATTTTGATCAAACGTTACAGCCATTCGAGCACATATCGACTTTCCAAAATGTTTCTAATTGAATAGCAATAAGAAACATGAAATGAATTCTAGAAATCCCAGGTGTTGTGTAAAACTATGAAGCATGGAAACATTGGTCACAGAGATAAAGGGGACATACATGTCCAATTCACAAGAAATGCTCTTCCTTTTCTTACTAAAAGAAATGATCCGACTTCCCAAACCAAAAAACTATCTCCGAGAAACGATTACATTACACTCATCCCATCACCCGCATCGCAGACCTATGCTTTAAATCACATTCCAATCTGTGACCTGTACAGCTTAATTACACACTAAAAGCTTCATGTGCCTGTAAATATATACATCAAATAAAAGCCAATGGACACATATAACCAAAAGAATCACTCCACCATTCATCCCAAAATGGAGCAATACCTCAGGCAATCATTGCTTTCTTCCTTTGATTACGACCCATCCTGCTGTGTTCACTAGATGCTTCACCCAACGAGTGAGCACACGTGAATCCTGATGCAAGTTGGCTCTAAACGCTCATATCTGCCGCAAGGTTCCCAACTTCTCTCCTTCAATCTGGTTCACCCAGTTAGAATCTGAGCCCTGCTTCAATGCCGTTTTACACATCCTCTACTGATTTTCACTCAGAACCCAAAAATAGGATTCAAGAATCACATGCAGGCCCAGGAGCTGCATTCATCAAAATTAACAATCATACTGCCAGTTTCACCCCCGATTAGATGAAGCTCGCAGACTCTCATCGGGTAATGTCCAGGAAACCAAATTCCCACTAGAATCCCCACTCAATAACTGTTTCAGATCACTTGTCAGGTGGAGGGCAGTTACAGGATGTTTATGGAACTTCAGTACTCTGCGCAGAACCAATCTGTATTCTGGTTCTTTTCCACCACGATTTAAAACTCCCCCACTAGAGGCTTTACTTAGGGAGCTATCAGGTTCAGAACAGTGAACCATTTGCCACATCTTGACAGCTCCACTCTGATGACCTGTGACATACCAGTTTGTGTCCATCCAATCAGAAAATGTACTACTTGTCACTGAGAGAATAGAATCAGATGGGAGTTGTGACGTGTTGATCATTGCCAGACAATCCCCATTGATGCTCCATATCGCTAGAAGAATACCAGCAGCAGTAACAATCTCCCCGGACAAATCATTAACAAGAATTGCTGAAACTGGCACTGGGAATTCTGGGAGCTGTCGAACAAATTCCATGGAGCTAAGATCCCATATAATAACTGTGCAATCATCTGATCCACTTACAATAAGCATGTAAGGCTGGCTAACTTGGAGACATGTGATTTTGGCCGTGTGCGCACAGAGTGACTTCTCCAACTGCAAGTGTAGCAAGGCACGGGGCCCAAACTTGCTGATTCTACATACATTTACTAGCCCATCATCACCCCCAGTAACCAAGATCCGACCATCATGGCTAACTCTGGCACAATGAATTTGGTTACCCCCATGCAAATTTTCATGGGTTGAAAGAAGCCTGTCTTGATCATAGCTCATAAATCTCAGGCTACGGTCAGGGAATCCCCAAGCAACATATTTGGAATAAGTTCTTGGTTTAAGCAAATTGTTAGTTCCTGCCAAAAGAATTTTATCATGAAAAGTAACAATTTGAGTGATAGGTGAAGGACTTTTGCGAATTTCATGTGGAACAAGATGAGTGCAAAATTTAAGGGGATGTGGAGGAACTTTTCTGTCAGTCCGCCTTTTCACATGGGGTTTGAGGAATAGTTGTTTGGGTGTCTGGCCAAAATGATTAATTTGTGCCAAAATGGAGGCTTTCATTGCAGGATCAGTAACCGAGTCTATGTCTACACTCCCTTCATAGGTATAATGATAAAACACATTGACAGATTCCTCAGCAGCCTGTCAAGTTTTTCAAGAAAAGAAGATCTTAGAAGAAGATTTGCAAAAGGAAAAAAAAAAAAAATTCAAGGCAAAAAATGATATTGACTCATTGGCAGAGAAGTGTAAAGTTCCACTTCGATCCATTTATATAAATTGCGATGGATATATTAAATTCAATTATTGACAGTCAAGAAAAGAGAATTTTACATAACAGAAAGATTCAGAAATTACAGGAATGGCCTGTCAAGATGGGAACAGCTATCTATTCTAATACAGCAGGACACTCACATTCCCCCTCTGCTTGTATCCAAAAATGAGGTCTATCCAATGATGCAAATTTGCTGATACGTAGTCAGATTCAAGAGCTTCCCTATGCTTCCGGATGAACTCTCTTGCACTGCCTTTGGCCCATGGAGGTAGGATAACGTCCCCAACCTGAAAGAGACACCATAGCGATCATACTACCAGTAATTCCAACCTGTGTTTTGTCTTTTGGAACTTCATAAATCAACAATAAAATAATAGCACTAGGATAACCTTCTCCCCAGATTGCTTTTCTCCAAGGTCAAGATCAAAACGATTTTCCAAGAACTCAGGCATGTAGAAAAATTCTGGAATCAATTC
>JANTPZ010084637.1:0-12486 GCA_025593235.1 Vachellia pachyceras
AATCCAAATACATAATTTTAGACTAATGGAAAGATAGAAAAACTCCCCTATGTAAATCCGTGAGCTCAGATCAATAACTCCATCACCGAGGTGCAAAACAATTAGCCACGCATTCTTTCCAAGTCAGCTCCAATAAATTCCATATTCACGGCCATAACAACGATTAGAGAAGAGAAATAAAGTCTGAGCCTCCAGAACAGATGAATAGTGGTGGAGTCCCTCACGTTCTTGTCTTCAGCAGCGACCAGTGAGGGAGCTGAAGTCGAGTGGAAGGATAAATGAACCAGACGGCGGCTGGATGGTCTCGCAGCTTCTCTCCTCTCGCGGCGTGCGTGGTTGAGAGTGGAATGAAAGTGGTGGCCGTGAGCTGGACGTCGATGGAGGAATGAGTGGAAGAAGCAGAAGAAGTGGCGGCGTTGGCGTGAGTTTTTCTCCCAGGCGTCGACGCTGTGTGCAGAAGATGGAGGTCGCTGGTTGTGAATGGAATGGGTCTCGTGGCTGTGTGCTCAGTGGAAGGAATGGATGAGGAATCCGTCGTTGTGGCTGGTCTCTGCGTGCGTGCCGTTTTAAAAGAATCTGGTGCGTGGGATTCGAATTTTGCGGCGTGAATGGAGTCTCAAATCTACAGATCTCGTGTGATCGATGGGAATGGTGGGATTCGCCGCTTATCTCGTTGATGGATCCGCAAAGAATGGGTCGATGGAATACTGAAGTGGCGGCTGTGTATAAGGAATGGATTAATGAGATAAATTCCTCTCAGCTTCCAAAACCAAACTGCCCCTGGTATGAAGGAGTGGGTCCAGCCCAATTGAGACAAAAATAGGTGATGAACCAGAATGCTAGGTGTAGCCCACAACGCAGCATCATTTGTCATTTACAAAATTCCAAGTTCCCAACTTACAATGCAAGAATTAAGTACAAAATAATATCAAACATTCAAAAAAATGTTTGGATGAATAATTTATCAATTTAAAACCATTTTAATCCCTAATTAGGCTTAATTCAATGCAGACCTCTTTATTCTAAATTAGTGCTTTTTCATATAATTTTAATCCATAAGATGTGCCAAATTCCCCAGATTATATATGAAAAAGTGTATAAAAATATGGTTCGATCACACATCATGTAAGATTAAGGTATTTCCACTATGTAGAGCTAGTCTATAGGTATTTATGCCTTTGACCTCGATCTTTGTATTATTGCGAACTTAAAGCCATTTGTATTGATGTGGCAACCGACGGTAATCCACGAAGGATCCTCAATCATTCGTTACATGGTCTGTTGTGCCTGAGTCTAGAATCCAAGAAAAAGATATAGATTTAGTTAGAAAAGAGGTATTTGATACATAAGAAATGTGTGAATTCACATAATTCACCAGTACCTTTCCACGGTCATTTCTCTCAGGGCAGTCCCTTGCGAAGCGACCCATCATCTGGCAGGCATATCATTTAACCTTATTCAGGACAACTTTCTTCATGCCGCCTTTAGATCCCTTCTTTTTTAATTGCTTTCTGCCCCTTTTGAATCTAAGGACATCCTTCGTACCTTATTCACGAAATTTTGTTGCTCTTCTTAAAATCGGGCTTGGCATTGGAAGGGCCTGCATTCTCAGTATAGTAGGCATGCCCAGAAGTCTTGTATGCCTCTAGGCGTTCATCTTCAAGATCAAGGTGCTTCACAACATCATCAAAAGTGATGATGTTATCATTATGGGTTAAGTTTACTTTCATATGTTTCCAACTATAGAGAAGTGATCTGATTACAGCCTGCGCTTGCTGCTCATCAATCAGTGTATGTCCCGCTTTCTGGAGCTCTTTAATCATGTTTGACATGTCTCGAAGGTGCTGCTTCATGGGTGTATTACCCCCGAAGCTTATATGTGTCAAACTTGATTGTCAGCCTCCTAAGTTTGGTGGTTGACGTTCCACCAAACCTATCTTTGAGAGCTGCCCACATAGCACATGCAGTTCGATGTTTTTCATACTGGCACATTAGTTCATTTTCCATTGTGCTCAGCAGGGTAACCCTTGCAATACTGTTCTTCTTTTTCCAAGCCTGGTATAACTCTAGGTTCTTCCTATGCTGGGTTGTAGTCCCAACTTCAGGTTCCACCAAAATGGTGGTCAGTGGCTCAAGGGTCTCTTGTTCCTCCAATATATACTGTACCTTATGGTGCCAGATATCCCAATTATCACCATTCAGCTTATCCCCTTTATTCAACTCGGCAATTATACTTTTTATTGCCATTTCCTAGTCTGAGATGACAGGGTATTTTATCAACAGATGTTTTCTTATAAAGCTGATTTTTCAGCGATTATATAGCACAACACATTATACAATGTCTTATACTTATATTATTCTTGACAAGAAGATAATTTGATCATTAGATCTGCGATCAGGAGAATACGTTTGTACCTCCCATCACACAAACACAAGTAACTACATTATTTTCTTTCAAGAATTTTATATAAATACTTCTTGAATTGTCAACTTTTAGAAGTCTCGTTTTCTAAAAGCTCTCACTTATCAAAAAGTGTAATAAGGTGACATATCATGTGAATAACAATAACGATTTCACAACAATTCACATAAACTAAACATGTCACATTTCATAATGCATTTAGTCATAATCATACACCAAGTCATATTCTAAACACATTAACAAAATATAGAGGGTAAACACATAAATCTAAAGCACAATACGTCTCAAGATATTCGCAGTACAATAATTGAATTTTATTTCCTCAATCTTTTAAAGTATTGGTTCTTGTTCAGCATAAATCTTATTATTCTCTTTACTGCATCAACCCACATGCTTGTTAGTGTGAATGTCCATGTATCTCTAATTGCTGCATGATATTTCATCATGACATTCACATATAATTCTGCAGTTTCATTATCAGTTATGCTGTTGACATACCTCGCAATGATGCCGTAGATGATTTTTATGTTTTTTAACTTTGGTCGTTCTCATTGCATGCCATAGTAGGACAGAAAGGTTTGATCGACCTCTTGATCACAGTCTTGAGGTTTTGAATTGAATGAAAACTCTTGAGGTTTCTCTTGACCTACCTCAAAGTTGTGATCAGGATCCTCTTCGGGGTCTCTCTCAGATTCCCCTTGAGGATCTTCCTTAGGATCCTCCTCAAAGTCTTTTTCAGATTCTTACTCAGGATCCTCGTTCGGAATATGTTCATCCACATATTCAATGTACACTGATCCGTAAGATAGTGTTCCAGTGCTACTAAGATTTCTTGCTTCATCGTTTTTCCAAAAAAAAAATTGTATTTGAAACTATTCCTTTGAAAAATTTTCAAGAAATCACAAAGTAAGCATTGATCTACATTGAAAAAAACAGATTCTAAATTGCCTTCAAAATAGGCAAATAGCATATCAAAATGAAGATCTTAAATTTTAAGATTTTTTAGGAATCGACCATGTCTCAAAATGAAGATCTTAAATTTTAAGATTTTTTAGGAATAGACCATGTCTCATTTGGACTATCCACATGCTCTCACATGCCCTGAGAAAATTAATTCCAGAAAAATTAGAAAACTGGGACAAATCCCACTCTCGGTGATGGAGAGTGATGTACACGCGCTGCCTTAGGGCAGTATTTTCCGATCATGCGCCGGCACATCAGTATCCACGCACCTCCATGATTCTGATGAAGTAGTCCACGTGTCACAAGACCTCACCACGTGACCACATACGCCACGTAGCGGTTTCCCTTTATTATCCTTTTTTTAAATATTAAAAGTTTATTGTTGTTTTGCTTTGCAGAAAGAACCGTCTGGCTCACTTGGCAATGCACGAGTGCTTTCACTTCCGGGTCATGGGTTCGATCCTCCCAGGGTGCTTTTTTTTGCGTTGGGCCTCTTTGGGCCAACCTTTTTTAAATTCTTTTTTGGTATTGGGCCTCTCTGGCCCAACCCTTTTTTTAATTTTTTTAAATGTTTTTAAATTTTTTGTGTTTTTGAATCCAAAACGCACCATATTGGGCCACTTCCAGCAGATCCTTAGGCCCGACCCGACCCCTCATGCAATCCAGCTTTCCTGCCTCTCCCGCGCCACTGTTCAACCATTTTTTATTTTTTTAAATTTTCAGGACGGTTACTGTTCATCGTCCCTGACCTCCATCTGGGTCCGGGATGAACTGGGTCGGGTCCGACAGACCTGGCTCGATTTTTCCCTCATAGCTTCGTCGTCTAACGTCCGTTTTTCGCGTTCTAGGTGTTCATTTCCTCGTTTCGACGAGCTCTACACAATGAGAGAACTTTTTGAGTCTAATTCTTTCTCTTTTTTTTGGAAAAACGTGACGGAATTTGTAACTTGTTTTTCCTCCTTAACTCCTTAACCCTTTTTTTTAATTTTTTTAAATGTTTTTAAATTTTTGTGTTTTTGAATCCAAAACGCACCATATTGGGCCACTTCCAGCGGATCCTTAGGCCCGACCCGACCCCTCATGCGATCCAGCTTTCCTGCCTCTCCCGCGCCACTGTTCAACCATTTTTTATTTTTTTAAATTTTGAAGACGGTTACTGTTCATCGTCCCTGACCTCCATCTGGGTCCGGGATGAACTGGGTCGGGTCCGACGGACCTGGCTCGGTTTTTCCCTCATATCTTCGTCGTCTAACGTCCGTTTTTCGCGTTCTAGGTGTTCATTTCCTCTTTTCGACGAGCTCTACACAATGAGAGAACTTTTTGAGTCTAATTCTTTCTCTTTTTTTGGAAAAACGCGACGGAATTTGTAACTTGTTTTTCCTCCTTAACTCCGTCGTCCGGTGTCCGTTTTTCGCATTCTTGGTCTCCACGTTCTCGTCTTGACAAACTCTACACTATGGATGTATTTTCTAAGCTTAAAAATGCTTGTTTTATGAGGACCCAGATCTGGATCTCTGTTTTCTTTTTCGTTTTGTAGATTTTTGTTTGCTTCTTCGTTTTCTTCATTTTGTTTTCTAGAGGCTTATGATTTATACACATATATATGTATACACTGACTTACTGAAGAAAAGGAAAAGATGGAATAGTAGTTTATACAGAAACATGCGAAATACAATGAATAATTCTTTCATATGAATAGCACAAACGATGAACATTCTTGCGGAAAAAATTCAATGATTCAGTGAAAGAAATTGCCTCAAGAACTAAGATTGCTCTGATACCATTGAAGGATTTCGAGCGTACCTGTAGATGCCGAACTATGAATCTGCGGATACCCACGCGATCTCTGGATCACAAATTGTCTTGGATCCAAAAAAGGTTTGCACAGCAAATGCACAATGAAAATGAAGAGAGAATTCTTGGAGAGGAAGAGAGAACGAGAGCACTTCTATTTTCACGTATGGTTGTTGGATAATAATTTTATAATTAAAATTTAAATTGCAACTGCAATTTTCCCACCTTCTCTCCAAACAACCGTTCCCACCTTTTATTTTGAATTTTAAATTCTATTTTGGGAAATCACAATACATTCCCACAACAAGGCTTATTTGTGCTTTTATCCCAAAATACATTTTGGGCCTAATCTAACAAGGGTGGATTAGCCCATGTTCCAACAACTTCATTGTTATTAGATTTAGTGGCAAGTAAATACAAAGGATACAAAAAGAACAGAAAAGGAGCAGGTGATGTACTCTATACTGTGACTGAACTCTGTTTTCATCTTCTACCTCGCTACACTGTTGTTGACTGACTGAGAACAGTGTCGCTGGATGGAAGATTTTGAAGCTTTTATGAATGTTCCCCAGAGGTACTCTTGGTGAAGCTGATCATCCTTTGTTGACAAGCAGTGGCAGAGGAATCGCTCTTTGCCTTGTGCAACGCACAGTTGCAATTCTTATGGTATGGCCTCCTCTCAACCTCCGTGTCCTGCATCGATAGGCTTCCATCAAAGACACAGCGAAGCATTATCATTTCAACTGATTCAATCCCCATATTTTGCTCTCTTTCTCCCTCAACGAAGGTATGCAAAAATGAGATGGTAAGTTGAGTGTTTGTGTGTTAATGAGCTATTTATATAACTTGGGATCCATAGTTGTAATCGGTAGATATTTTGGGTCTAGAAAAGTCGACACAAATTTGAAGACAGACAATGCTTTTTAGTTTTTACCGTAGAAGCCGTAGGTTTGTTGTTGTGATAGGAAGAGACTGAGTCATGCACCAAATTCACCTCTTGAACGGTGGGCTATTTGATTAGGCGCTTTGATAGAGACGTGTTTATGGCAAAGGCTTACTCCGAAAGGACGTGTCCAGAAACCCGGACCCTGTTTGCTTCTATCTGAGTCATCATTTTGTTACTATTCGTATGAAGAGAGGCACAATGAGGTAAAACTATAGTGGACCTATGTTTGCCCATAACTTAAAATGCTAAAGTGTACTGTTGATAACTAATCACTATTATAATTTTTAACAACTCTTGTACATATATTGATATTGATGATTGGACATGATTATTGAAGAAAACTAAAAAACATTGACAACATTGGATATGGCGTTTGATGCCCTTGATTTATCATATAACATTGGATGTTCTTAATTAGCTATGGATCTAATTCATCAAAAGTGCAATGAGTGGTATTATTATCTAGTGAGTTGTATTATTTATGATTTATAAATAGTATGATTTTTTATGGATTACATATATATATATAGCTATTATGTTTTACTCAGTTTCTACAGAGGTATGCGAGAATGAGTTGGGAAATTGAGATTCAGTGAGCCATTTGTCTGGTCTGCTATCTGTGTATATATAGCGAGAAATGTTGTTAGGATCCATAGGTAAAATCGATTGATATTTTAGGTCTACAGAAATCGAGACCCAGTTGAATACAAATAACTGATACTTGGGGTCTAGAGAAATCGAAACAAAGTTGAAGACAAATAATTTTTTTACCAAAGAAGCCATAGGTTTGTTGTTGCTGAAGTAGAAAGAAGAGTCTGATATAAACTCAAATTCACCTCTTTAAAACCGTGGGATTCCTAGTTTTGCCGGTTTATGCACAGAATTGTTTATAGAAAACAGGCTGCTAGAAAGGACGTGTCCACTAGCCCTCCTGGTTGCTGTAGCACCAAGAAATGGGTCAGCCCGCCTCAACACCCGGGCTAAATGGTGCGGATTGGGAAAAACTAAACATAAATATCTACAAAAATAACTAATATGAAGTAAATTGGTTCCAACAAAAACATCTTCAGAATAAATTTTCATATATTATTTAGCAATTATAATATATTTATAAATTTATGTATTGTAATCCTAAACATTTTTTAAAAATATTGGTTTTTGATGCATAAATAATAATAAAATTGAAACAAGTATGTACAATTATGTGTTGTGTGATTTATGAAGATTTAACATGTTTAAAAATTTACTTACAAAATTATTTTAAAAAAAATAAGCGGGTTAGTAGGTTGGGGTTGAGCCTGCATAACGGGTTATGCAAGCTGGGCCTGTGCAGCCTGCATTTTCGTGGGTTGCAAACCAACCTTCAACTTGCAGATTGAGCCCGTTTTACCAACTCTAGGTTGCTGCTATTCTCAATGCGTCATCATTTTTTGTAAGAGCCACTGTGACTTTGCATGGTAGCTGGATTTCACATAAATATGAATTGGTATAGGAAAATGAATGGAAATAAGTTTGAAGCTTTGGTGTGTAAATAAAATGCTGGTACAATGTTTTTATATTAAAGTAGCAGCAATAAAGTATTTTTCTCGATAAATGAGGTTGACTATATGGATCACATGATATTATTATGTTCTATCGTAAGCCAAATTATTGATAAATTATTAATGTGCCTTTTGATATAATATATATAATTATAATGATAAAATATGTTGGTTTCGGTGGAAGATGATTTGGCCCTTGAAGCATGAGATCGGAAGAGTTACTCTCATTTGGGTCTAATAATGCTCAAATATTATTCATTTAGTGCTTGTTTGGGAAGCCATTCTTCCCAACGGTGCACGTAAATCGAGATAAAATCATCTCGAAATCTGTAAAAACCATCTTGAAATCCGTAAAACCATCTTGAAATTCCCAAAATGCCTCGAAATCTGTAAAATCCATTTTCCCAACGGAGTTCCCAAACAAACACTTAGATAGTCATGCCAATCGACCCTATTCTTTTCAAGGACACGTCTATTTTCTCTTCTTCTCCTTGATCGCTCAAAACCCTATTAGAAATCAAGTCCATCAAGATATTCAAATCCAAAACACGTAATTAGATATCATAATTAATCAAATATACAATGGGCAAAATCCAATCAAAAAATGAAAATCGTATTAACCCAATGTAACTAAGATTGAGAAGAGAAAGACACTGGATGATAAGATTTTGTGAAGGATGAAGAGGATGGACAATGAAGGAATGGTGACGTGTGATGATGACGACATGCGAACTGTGTGGTGGTGTCATGGTGTCATTCAAAGATGGAGAGCAAAAGTCAACACTGGTGCGGTAGCATTGACATTTGAAGAAAATATCTGACAAGCATGCTAGATATTGCCTCCAATTTTAAATGTAACATTTATTTGTCTAATTTAATTTTATTTAGTGCTGAGAAACGGGCTGGTCCGTCGGTCCGTGGGTCAGCCCGCGGTCCAAACAGGCTCAGCCTGTTTCTATATGGGCTGCCATTCCCGCGTTAGCCCGCCACTTTTTTTTAAATTTTATTTTTTATTATTATTTTATTGAATCTTTCTTTTAAAAAAATAATGCAACAAATTTACATAAAATTTACTAAGTCTATTTGATTTTTCGAAAGAAAAATACAATACATTTATAAAAAAATATAATCAATAATATTTACAATACAAAAACATAATACATAATCAACAATATCCAAAGTAAGTATGTATTTAAGATGAAATAATAAGGTTTAAAATAATATTTGAAGCTATTGAAACATCATCATCTTCCTATTAAAAATATAAAATGTTTAATTTAAAAAAATAAAAAAAACAGGCCGTCGTTTTTACACGGGCTACCAGAGCCCAGCTCAGCCAGCGGGTTGGCGGGCTCAACCCGCGGGCTAAGCTTATTTTCCCATCACTAATTTAATTAAATATACTAGTTAAATTAGTCAATATGATATTTTTTTAAAAGTATCCTAATTAACTTCCTTAAATTCCTCCCCTTCTCTCTTACTTTATTTGCTAAGAGAGTATCAACAGTAGTAATTTTAGAAAACTTGATAAAATCAGAAATCGATCACGTATTTAGAATTATAAATTTATCCATATCTAAAACAATGGATTACGCCTTGATAACAAAAAGGGAAAAGTATAATCAAACTTTAAATAGGGATAATTTTGATAAAATAGATCTAAAAAAAGAATGGATCCAAAAATTAAGGTGAGCCAACAAAGGATGAGGAAACTCCAGAAGTGTGCTCAGAAGTAACTTGTTTAGAGTACTTAGACATAATTAAAGACCATATCCTAGAAGAAGCTTAGGTGCCTAAGATTTGTGAGAATATAGTGAAACTAAAGTGAAGTTTAATTATGACGACTATACTTTTAATTTTGCATATAATGTAGCTGTGGCCGAGGTAACATATGACAAACAAGGATAATGAACAACCAAATGATCAGATTGATACCCATCATCCCTCAAGTGATAACCTTACCATTCTCATGAAACCCATAACCATGATGGAACTGAAAGAAGCCGTTTTTAGTCTTCGAAAGGACAGTGCCCCTGGCCTAGATGGGTACCACGCTTTTATCTATCTGAAATACTGGGACTTGATTAAAGAAGATCTTTCTGCAATGGTCTGCTCAGTACAGGATTCTGAATTCATTCTGAAAACATGAACAAAACCAATATTATTATCCTTATGCCCAAAATTGACAAACCTCAGACAATCAGAGATTTTAAACCCATCAGCCTTTGTAATATTTCATACATAATAATCTCCAAGATTCTCTGCAGCACACTCAAAGGCCCATTATGTAAGCTGATCTATCCATACCAAAGTGCATTACTCAAGAGAAGATTATTATCTGACAATATAATGTTGGTGGCTGATATCATGGAACAAATTCACATAGCAAGAGAAGGCCATAGGAAAATTGCAGCTCTTATGGTAAATTTTTCAAAGGCTCTTGACAAAGTATCATAGAACTTCATTATGGCAGTTCTGAGGAAAATGGGCTTCCCTGTCAAATGGATAAATTTGATCAAACAATATATCAACTATCGAATATAATTTGCTTTTTAATGGGCACTTAGCTTCTAACATGAAGTTGTCTGAATCAGATAACTCGGTAAATGTTTCAACTGTTGCTAATCTATTAATGCATAATAGAAGCCTATGGAATCCTATAAGTTGGAACTCTACATTAGTTCATTCTTTATACCCCCGAAATATAACCCACCAAGAAATCCTCTCTACTCTAGTCTCTATATCAAATAGAGCAGATAAAATCATCTGGTCTGGACATCCTTCGTCGAGCAAGTACTGTGTCAAAGAAGGTTTTAAAAAGCTACTTGCCCAAGAGCTAACATCTCCACATAAATTGACCCTACCTGGAAGGTGTATGGTCAACCAAATTGCTTTACAAATGCTTACTGTTTATTTGGAAGCTTATTCATAAGGCCCTTTCTGCAATTGACATTCTCAAGGACCATCACTTGAACGTACAAGGTCAGTGTCAATTTGATTGTGTGTGATGAAACTCTAGAGCATATCGTTTTGTCATGCCCATTTGCCCAATCCATATGGTTTAGATGTCTCTCAATTTGACCCCCTCCGGAATCTTTCCGCCTCTAGATCTTTGCTAATTGATACTTTCATCCAACTCAACTTAGATGGACATGATGGCAAGATCAAAGGAATTACAGTTCTATTTAACTTCCTTTGGATGAGACGCAATAAAACTCTCCACAGTGGTAAGATTGATCTACCTCTGATGGTGATCAAAGATATTCACTCTTACCTTTCAGTAGTACAATGGTCCTTTTTTTATGAGCTGGAAAGTAAACTACCGCTTCAGGGCAACCCACACAGCTCTTTAGGCTGAGATCCAGGAAAACAATGGAATATTATCATTAGGAAATCCAAGTGTGGAGCTACCAAATATGGTGAGAATTTCATTTGCTTATATGACATGACATGCCTTTACAATCATTCAAATGGGAAGAATCTTTGACACAAAGGTCGAATCTTTAGTGGTTCAGCTTAAGGGTTTCACCAAGCTGGATAACTAACTCAAGACTATTACAAGTAGATTCAAATTATCTAAACATTGTGAGACTTCACAGGAGACCCTCTTAATTAATGCTTCCTTGGATGCAAGCTCCAGTATAATATCCCAAGACATTATATCCTTTTTAAAAATTTTTAGGTATGTTACTTTTAACGTAGTTCAGTTAGATGTTTTTAATCATGTAATGCCTTTCCTTTTAACTACAATTGCTATCATCTGTAATTGTATGATTAATATCATTTTGCCTTTTACCAAAAAAAATCTATCAAAGAGATTATTGGATGAAATAGAAAGGTAAAATGATTGAGGCAGAGCTACATTCTCTTTACATAGCAAAAAGTTTTTAGACATCTTGTCGAATGGGTAACCTTGAGAAAATGCGATGAGAAATGGTGCAATAGTTGCCGCTTTAATTAATTCATCAAAACGAAGAAGTGACATTTAACTTATTAATTTTGTCTTAAATTGAAAAAAAATCAGTTTTAACCATATTAATTTTGAATGAAAGGAAAATGTTAATACAATCTTTGGCCTATTAAATCAGTCATCATTTTAGTTTTGGTCTTTTAAGTTTAAAATTAGTGGTTTTCGTATCTCAAGAAGCAAAATGCTTAGGATTTTTATTAGATTATATGACCGATATTTTAAATAAAATGAAACTTCATAAACAAAATAATTAGTTTTAAACTTGAGAGATCAAAACCAAAATAAGGGTAAACTTAAGGATCAAAGATTATATTAACTCAAACTACATGGGTAAAATTGATAAATAAGCATCAATTTCCCTTCAAATAATTATGAACAATTCTTTTAAAACATGATTTATATTATGGACCGGAAAATAATGGCTTAATAATTTGCTGGTAATGGATGGCACTAAAATCCATTTACACGGCCTATATATATATATATATATAACCTCCTTACAGTGATCATACTCGAATGAAGAAATTAAACATGTGGGTGTGGACACACATGGTATAACCTCTTTAGTGAATACTCAAATGAAGAATATAAAAGCAAGCGATTTGTCCATTTATCTTCATAAAAAAATAACTGGAAATGAGTTTGTTATCATTATAGTTTAGGTTGACAATATTTAAATAGTATTGAGACTCCTCAAAAGCTACCAAAAACTATGAATTGCTCTAAGAAAGAATTTGTAAATGCCAACCTTTGTATCAGCCTATAGACTGAGTATGTAAGAGGTGTGCTAACTGAACTAATATTCTCTAGTTTGCTCCACTTAGCCTCACTACACACACACACACACACA